>JANDJT010000002.1:23677739-23695665 GCA_024331685.1 Stegophilus panzeri | reverse complement strand
AAAAAGCTCATCCAGCCTTAGTAATCACTTCAAGCAGCTCTTTATATGCTGCTCTCAGTTTTTAGCACATCCTTCTGACTCCTTGGAGTCAGAGAGGAATTATTACTATTATTTTTGTGTGTGTGTGTGTGTGTGTGTGTGTTTCTTTTTCTTTTTGGCTTTCCATAGCAGAAGGAGGAGTCGTGACGCGAGCTCCAAAATCCAGCGGAGAGCCGAACCCAGAAGACAGAGCAAGAGATAGAGCAGCACTCATCTCCACCTCTTCTTCCGGATCCATAAGAGATCCTCCGAGCCTGAGACAGCTAGCTGCCTCGGCAGTGGCCGGCCCAAATCCTCGAGGCTCCGAAACCCAACTCGCTTCAGCTTCAGAGAAGAGAGTGAGTCGCGAGCTGAGCTGCTTAATGTAGGCATTACCATGCGCAGCCTCTCGAGGCTGCCATCACATGCTACACTCCTAAACACTTCACCCAGAAAGTGTGCACTATTGACCGTGATGAAACGGGAGCAAGCCGTAACACACTTCCTGAATTCTCTCACTCATATTTTTTCTCTCTCGCTGATTCCTTTTTTTTTTCTCTCTTTTTTTTAAAGGGATAGAAACGTTCTGAGATTTTGAGAAAAGATAGCGAGGAAATGAAGCGTCTTTTTGTTTCTTTACACAAACAACTGACATGTAGTCTTTTGCTGAAGAAAATAAAAGCTGATGGCTTTTCTCAGGTGCCATATTTATATCACGTGACACGCTTAATTGCCACGTCACCTAATCATGGCAGGCCTATATATAGGCATGATTTTGCACAAGCTTCAGATACTGGTCACGTGCGAGAGGTGCTTCCCATAGTGTTATGCTAAACGCAGTGTCGAAATTGCCTTTGAAAGGGAACAGTATTCGTAGTATTCCTCAGTGGATGTCTTGAGCCACCAGACTGATTTCAGTGGCTGATTAAAAAAAGTATTAGAATTAATAAATACTACCACAGGAAGAGAGAAAAAGAAAAAGGGAGAGCAAGGAACAGAGAAAGAAAGAGCCTGTCAGAGAGGGAAAACCAAGATAAAACTACTAAAAAGAACAGCAAAAAGAGAAAGGGAAGCAAAAACAAGAATAAGAAGGATTAACTGCAGAACATTCTTTATTTTTATTTAAAGGAAAAATTTAAAGGAAAACTGGATTTCTAATACATCCATGTAAAAAAAAAAACATAGCTAAACATCTTAGCTCTGTACTGTATATAAAGAAAGTGGAGAACACCGCAGAAACAACAACAACCAGCTCAGAAGGCAGGAGTGGAGAAAAAACGTGCTCTTTTATTTTAATATGTGGAGGAAGTGGGAAGGTGAGGACGTGAAGTATCGTGGTGCTGGCTGTACTGGGCACAGTCTTCCCGGCATGGGGAGAGGTGAGCACGCTGAAGCTGGCTCGAGGTGGGACCCAGGGAGGGTGCTGCTGGCAGGGGTACAGGTCAAGGGTGCAGCATGACCAAGGAACTTCTTTGTCAGCACTGTCGTCATCTGCATCGGCTACTATGAAGAATAAGGACACAAGAGTCAGAATTAACGTGACCAGAGAACTGGCTCACCTCTCTGTGCTGGGGCTGCCCTTTTATACTCTCCCATCTTCTGCATCTTCTTCATGCCTTCATGAGAGGCCATCTGCATGCATTTCCATGGTGGGCCCCCGCTCGGTGCTGTACCTGGAAAAAGAAGACCTACAATGAGAGAAACCACCTGGTTACCCTGGTGTTGGTGTCTTTTGCTCTGGCCATCCACTGCAAAGGAGCATGGTCGGTCACGAGGATGAAGTGACAACCTGCTCATCTATGGCCCACTTAATCGCCAGGGTTTTTCTCTCCATGGCTGCATACATTGTCTTGGCAGGGATTAGGTTTTGGCTCACATATAGGACCGGGTGCTCCTCTCCATCAAAGGTCTGGGACAGGACGGCTCCTAGCCCTGTCTCAGAGGCATCAGCGTGGGCTGTGAAGGCAGGTCGAAGTTGGGATTCTGCAGGACTTGGGATCTTGTGAGTGCCTGCTTCAGGACTTCGAATGCCCGCTCCACCACACCCGGTCCAGCTGGCCTTTCCTGGTGAGGTCTGAGAGGGGGGAGACTAGAGAGAAGTTAGGCACAAACCTCCTGTAATATCCTGCTAACCCTGCTTACCAGGCTGTTGCAGGCAGTAGTTTACTGGGCTCACCCTCTTGAGGACTTTATAAGGGCTTTGCCAGGGAGCCAGGAAGTTACAGAAGGCGTTTGGGAGCAGGAGGAGTGCCTCGTCACCTGGCTGGAACTCTCCGGGCAGGGCTGGCTGCCACTGGGGACACCCTCTGCAGAACGCCCAGACCTCTGTGTCCATGCAGGGCCAAAGCTTCTTCATGGTGTTCCGGGCCCCCAGGTGACCCCCCGGTGTGAGTGGGCCAGGTGCATCAGAAGCTGGGTGTTGGAGCGGGGGACTATGAGGAGGTTTCAGGTCTGGCATCGGCATTCTGTCTGGAAGTAGAGCAACCCCCTCTTCACCAGAAAATAGGAGGCAGGCAGTCTCTGCTCAGGGTACTGGTTAACCCCCTCAATCGGGCCAGGAAGGGTCTCTCATCATTCTCCCCTTGCGCCCTAGCCACCCTCGAGAGCAACAGCAGAGTGGGGTTTCTTGAGCTGCAGGAGCTCCTGTGTGGCGATCTGAAGACTCTGGGCCAGCTCCTGGGTCACTGCCTGCTGCTGGATGTTGGTCTCCAGCAGGTGTTGCAGCATGGGATCCATGCCGGAGGTCTGGGCTGGGTCAGTGTTCATGCCCGCATTCTCCACCACTGTGGCTACTCTAGGCTTCAGCAGATGGAACACAGATGCTCAGGAGGCAGGAATGGGGGAAAAACTGCTCTTTTATTCTAATATGTTGAGGAAGAGGGAAGGTGAGGGTGTGAAGAATTGTGGTGCTGGTTGTGCAGAGCCCAGTCTTCCCCACGTGGGGAGGGGCAAGCGAGTTGGAGCAGGCTCAAGGTGGGACCCAGGGAGCAAGGTGCTGGCAGCAGGTACCGGCCGAGGGTGCAGCGTGGCCAGGGGGCTTCTTCATTGGCACTGTTGGCATCTGCGTCGGCTTCTGTAAAGCATAAGGATAGAGAAGAGTCAGAATTAACATGACTAGAGAACAGTTCACCTCTCTGTGCTGGCACTGCCCTTTTATACTGTCAGGTCTTCTGCAGGAGGGTGAGGAGCTGCTGCTCCACTCATTGGCTGCTGTGTGTGCTTCTGTCACCCAGCCTTGCAGCCTGAAATGGAGCTGTCCATTCAGCACCCACGTGGCAGTCATGCAAGGAGCACGTCGGTTTGCGTGTGTGTGGGCTGCATGCTTGCCATCACAGTTGCATAGCCATTGTTTTTGAAAACTGCTGTGCATCTGCGTTGCATTGAGTCAAGCAACTTCTGGCACCTAGTGAGACATATTTCAGCCCATGATGAATGAACTACATTCCACAGTTCCTGTGAATGGTTGGGTTTTGCTTCAGAAACTGCATTTTTAATGTCACCTCACAAGTTTTAAATCCATGATTCCTGGTATATGATAAATAGGCCCAATGCTGTAGTATGAAAAATGGATACCATGATTTTTGCACAATCATGCTTCACTGTCTTCAATGTGATGTTTTGGCTGCTTTATTCCAAAGTTGGCTCTACCTTCTGATCTCTGGAGCTGCCTGTCTGCCTTCCCTGTCTGTTCACCGCTGCTTGCCATTTTCTCTTCCCCATGGGATCTCCTGTCCTGGGCCTTCGGGTGGGGAAAGTCTGAAAATCGCCAAGCTACCGGCATGGACAAAATTCTTTTGGATCATTCTCACATCCATCTGTCATCCAATGGCCTCAACGCTTTGGTATACAGTGGCAAAACTTATACAACTGTGCCTCCGCCTCTCCGAGCCACTATCACTGCTGCATTCCTGCCAGGATATTGTCTACATACTGTGCCATAAATATGTCCATCGGGGGTCATGTCAGAACTACAACATCGATGCCACAAGTACAAAATGATCTTTCTGGTCTTCAAAATCTCACCTCACAAATAAACTCACACAATCCGTCGACAATGGCATGTTAGTAAACCTAACCAGGTAAATTACCACAAATACCAGAAATAACAATCTTTACTTTGGTCTATGGAATCTACAATCACTTTCCAATAAAGGTGATCATAGGTATGACTTTATTTGTTTTTCTGAGACTTGGCAGTAAAAGGATGATTTTCGCAACTCAATCAGTCTACCCCTCCGGGGTACATCTGCAAACCCCAAGCATCAGGTCATGGTGGAGGTCTTGCAATAATATACAATGAGAAATGGAAAGTGTCGCACTTAACTCTCCCTGGATTCACTTCATTAGAGTCTGTTGCCTTACAGATTAACGGCCCAATTCCAGCTGTGCTTGTTAATGTTTATCATCCACATAAGGCCAACGCTAACTTTTTAACAGACTTTTTTGCCTTTTTAACTTTTATCAGCTCCCTGTCTTCTAATCATCATTGCTGATTTTAATATACACGTTGACAGTGCATGCCGTAAATCTTTGAGGGACTTCTTATCATGTCTTGATAGATTTGGCATACAACAATTTATCAGTTTTCATACACATTGGAAAGGTCATACAATTGATCTCGTCTTTTGCTCTGGTATAACACCCCACAGTTTTGCTGCTTCTGACACAACCTTTTCAGATCATATGCTGGTGTATTTTAATGCCCACTTAACTCTATCGAAAAGTAATCAATGTCGGAACATTTCATTCCGGAATATCAAAAATATTGATGTATCGGTACTTACAACCCTCCCTAGCAAGGGCAATCTATCCACTCCTGTTGATCTGGTATTTCACTACAATAATGGACTTCAGTCGCTTCTTGATGTCTGTGCACCTCTGAAAACCAGGACTGTTTAATTTGTCAATTCAGCTCTGTGGTACACACCTGAACTTCGCCAGCTAAAAGCTCAAGGTTATCATTTGGAACACCTGCATGTCAAAACTGGACTTGTAGTACACAAAGAAATGTATGCTGAGCATATTAAAAAATACAAAACTGCTCCCTCTACAGCTATATCAAACCATTACTCAAATTGGATTACGTCCAGTGAAGGGAATCTCCAAACTTTTTTCTCTGTGATGAATAAATGAATGATGAATTTTAAAGACCCCTGATCCTCTCCCATCACACTTGCATTCAACTGCACTATGTGATGCTTTTTTTTTTTTTTTTTTTTTTTTACCTTTTTAATGCAAAAATAGAAAATATTCACCAGTCACTGTCTGCTTTGAAACAAGACTGTTATTCTTCTTGTCTCAGTTCTCCTCTACCTCTATCTTCTACTCTCTCCACTTTTAGGTCCTCACTCCTACAATAGATGAGGTAACTAAAATCATTCAAAAATCTAAATCCACTACTTGTCAATTAGACCCTCTTCCAGCCCACTTCTATATAAAATTCTGGAAAAGGTTGTTGCAGCTCAGGTTCATGACCATCTCTATGATAAAATGATAAAAACAAATAATTTCAATCTGGCTTTCATTTATATTATAGTACTGAGACTGCCCCTTGTAAAAATCTCTAATGTTTTATTGGTAGCGGCAGATTCAGGGCTTATATCTATATTAATTCTTCTGGATTTAACTGCGGCATTCAACACTATTTCTCACAGTATACTATTAGATAGATTACAGTCTATAGGAATTGTTGGTATTGCCTTGGCTTGGTTTAAATCCTGTCTCTCGGGTCGCACTCAATTAAGGCAGCTCTGATCAAAACCATCCCAAATCACTACTGGTGTCCCGCAGGGATTAGTCTTGGGCCCTCTGCTATTTATTATTTATCTCTTTCCACTTGGTAGTATTTTCAGAAAATTTGGCATCCATTTCCACTGTTATGCTGATGACACCCTGTCTTCTAAGCCCACTTGTGTTCTTCCTCTGCCCTTTCATTCTAATTGTCTGCCTGAAATTAAAACTTGGTTTTCAAAAAACTTCCTTAAACTTAATAACAACAAAACTTAAATTCTACTTGTTGGTTCATGAAAAAAAAAATCTTGCAAGGTCAAATTGTTTCTCTATGTCTATTGACAATTTTCCAGACTCCCTCTCTACGCAGGTTAAGAGCTTGGGTGTTATCTTTGACAATACTCTATCATTCGAAGCTCACGTTAATATTACTCAGATAGCATACTTCCATATACATAACATTAGCCATCTCCATCCAGCCCTCTCAACAAGGAGCACTGCCATAATGGTCCATGCCCTAGGCACATCATGCACTGATTGCTGTAATTCTCTTTTCTATGGTCTTCCTCTCAAACTTTTACATAAACTTCAGTTAGTTCAGAACTTGGCTACACGAATCATCTGTACAACTCCTTCGGTTGAGCACATTTCCCCTGTCCTTCAACATTTGCACTGGCTTCCTTTTAAACAATGCATTGAATTTAAGATTTTACTTCTTATAAGGCACTACACAACCTGGCTCCTTCCTATTTGTCTGATCTTCTTTCCATATACACTCCCACCCGTACTCTTAGATCATCTTGTTCATTTACTTTAGTTCTCCTTTGCATGCGTTTATCCTCTATGGGGTCTTGAGCTTTTAGCTAGCAGCCCTTCAATTATGGAACCTGCTTCCACAGGATATCTGAAACTGTGAAACTCTTTCTGTTTTTAAATCTCACCTCAAAACACACCTTTTCAGACATGTTTTCCAGTGACTGTGTCTATGCACCTTTTTATTGTTTGTGGTGTTTTTAAGCCTGCATTGAGGGCCTCTGTGTTTTTCAGCCCAAACTGATGACCTCCTGTTATTTTATGTTTTATGTGTTTTATTACTTGTAAGGTGTCCTTGAGTGACAGGAAAGGTGCCTATAAATAAAATGTATTATTATTATTAGTAGTAGTAGTAGTAGTAGTAATAGTAATAGTAGTAGTAGTAGTAGTAGTATTCACAGTATACTGTGGCTTGAATTTTATGCCCAGTTGTCTCCTGATGTACTGTCTATGACCACTAGAACCGAGAGGAACAATTCTACTCTCATCAGTCCACGTAATGTTATGCCATTTCTCTTTGGGCCAATCGATGTGTTCCTTAGAAAATTTTAACCAATTCTGCACATGCCATTTTTTCAACAGTGGTGCTCTACAGGGGCTTCTCTCTGATAGATTAGCTTTGATCAAACAGCTTCTGACTGTAAAAGTACTTACAGGTAATTGTAGATCATGTTTGATCTTTCTGGAGGTGATGATTGGCCGAATCTTTGCCATTCTTACTATTCTTCGATCTGTTTTAGCAGTAGTTGCTCGTTTTCTACCTCGTGTTTTGGGTTTTTGTTGTCATTTTAAAGCATTTGAGATCATTTTAGCTGAGCATCCTATAATTTGCTGCACTTCTTTATACGTTTTCCCATCTCCGATCAACTTTTGAATCAGATTACGTTGTTCCCCTGAACAATGTTTGGAATGGCCCATTTTACTTAGCAAACTTAGCAATGTAATGTCTAGGAATAGTGGTAGTAAACTAAGTCATCAGTGAGCGTGTACATCCCAAATTTAACCCTATAATCCTGTGTGAAAGTAAATACCTGTAACGAAATGAAGGCGAAGACAGAAGCAAGTGCAGGTTATGTAGTTTAATACCAAAAAAACACAAGTCCAAAGGGTAATGCAAAATCCACAAAGTTAAACAGGCAGAGGTCAGGCTATCAGGCAAACAGTCAAAACATGGTTAGGCAGAGAGACGAGGTCAAAAAACGAGGGCAAAGTCAAAACCAGAAAAACAAACACGATATCAAGGCTTGGTATAGACAGAGAGCTAGTCAACTGAGCGAATATTTCACCGCAACATGGATGCAGCAGAGTCCAAGAGGCCCTATATGAAAGGGAAAAGGTGGGAGAAGAGGGCAAAATTCTCCCTAATTCAAGCCAACCAGGAGTGGCACGACATGATGTACTCCAACATGGGGTATGTCAAGGAGGAGTCTTCCAACCAGGATGGAACCATCCCCCACCCTCACTCCCCCACCGTGGATCTCGTCCAGTCTGCCGTGTCGACGGAGAACATTGTTCAGCATCCCTGTTCACCTGAGGATGCTGCTCAGTCTCCCTGTTCAGCTGAAGACATTGCACCACCTCCCGGTGTGGCCAAGAGCTCCGCTTTTCTTCCCTGCTCCACCTCGGATGTCACTACGCCAGGCCCCGCTTCGGACATCACTCTGCCTTCCTACTCCACTGAGAACGTCGCTCCGCCTTCCTGCTCACTTGAGGATGTCGCTCAGCCGCTCAGCTGAGGACATTGCTCTGCCATCCTGCTCCTCTGAGGACGTCGCTCGGCGTCCATGCTCCGCTGAAGATGTCGCTCCTTTTCTTTGCTTCATGCCATATGTCACTCCCCCTTCCTGCTCCACCGAGGACATCACTCCCCCCTCATGCTTCACGGAGAGCATCGCTCCTCCTTCTGGCCTTACGGAGAACATCGCTCCCACCTCTGGCCAGAGAACTTTGCTCCTCTTTGTGGCCTCGAGGAGAGCTTTGCTCCCCCCTTGGACCTGATGGAGAGCGTTGCTCCCCCCTCTTGCATCATGGGGAATGTTGCTTCCCCTTCAGGCTCTGCCTTGCGCTTTGTTCCTCCTGCTGGCTGTGCATTAGTCATCGCTCATTATTCAAGCCAGGCCGGGGATATCATGTCGTCTCTCTGCAGTGCGGAAGAGACTGCTCCACACCTGAACCTCAGAGAGTACTCCCAATTCCTGTCTGAGGTCGACGTCACGGCTAACCAAGTTCTGCTGAAGCCAGAGTCTGCTGACATGGCCGACCAAGTTTTGAAATCCTGTTCTGCGGAGGACGTCGCTCTGCCTTCTCACCCTGCTGAAGCTGATGACCCAGCTTCCCATGCCTGGGTGCTGTCTAGCGACCCCGGCAAACCTGACTCTAAAATGTGACAGAACATAAAACCTTAACATGGATGCAGTGAGGTGCAGTGTCTGCTGGAAACTGTAGTCCAGAGTTCCTTCTCTGATATTACATGACAATACCTATACCTATATTCCTTTCCTGGAATTCTTGTTTCCTAAATAAATCTTTACTGTGTGAGATTGTATTGGATTTACTCCTTAATAACTCCTTATGATGTAAATTTCACACTTAATAAGATTTCAATCATAGTCAATAATAATACTAAATATTAATATTAATAAATATTTATTGACTAGAATTATTATTTTGTTTTAAATTCTTCCTTTGTCTTTTCTGCAGTGAAGCAAATGCAATCATTCACTTTGATGGTTAACAATAACTACTCAAAGTTCAAATCAAAATGAAATAAACTTTAAAATAACAAACCAAAACCTTCCCCACCCAGTTGGGATACATTTCCTCAATGTGGAACAAAATAAACTTAAAAGTTAAACAGTGTTACAATTTAGTAATAAGCCAAAATTATTTTATTTTTTTCCCTTCACATATAATATAAAATAAACACACATATGAAATAAACAAAGCTCTGCATATTTTGTTCTAAATTATTATATCAAATGAAATTAACTTAGATACCCTTGTATATAGTTTAACACTACCTTGTAAATACATGTACAATAAAAAACATCACATTATATGAACTTCTTACTGAAATGTAACATTATACACTCACTCAGTTTAGTAGGGCTCTACCCTTTTCCCCAACCAAGAAAAGTTATGTCCTCATAACAAGAATAAAAACAGATGTCACCTCTTTGGTATAAGTACTCCTAATCACAGTATATTCCAAATGAATTTAGAAATCAGTTTCTGTCAAGACATGTAACTTTCACAAAGTTAAACGACTTCTGTCTTGTGTTCTGTCTTCAGCTTGTACACATAATTTTCTATGTATTGGCACAGTCAACCACATAAACACTGTGGAACAATACATCACAGGATTCACAACTTTAGTCTGTACCACATTAGGCTCAAACTTAAGTTCACCTAAAGTATCGTAAGTTAACCTTTTTGGAACAAATTGGGTCCTTATAGACCTACTATGGTCTTGGTATTCATCATTACAGTCCTTGGAGCCTCAACACTCTCCTTCCGACTTAATCTGGTCAAGTCATCAGTCCCATTATCCCCACAAAAGTCCATAGGATTAGATACTGGTGGTCATGCATCCTCAATTTCTTGACACAAATAACTGCTTTCCCTACTTTCACCTTCCTCAACTGGTACTTCAGGATTCTCATCTACTTCAATCTCATCATCAACCACACCAACCAGGTGAAGTAAATTCTCCTTTTCAGGAATCTCAGCAGTGTTCTCCAACCTGTAAACACAAGACTCACATACAATCATTGTCTGAGTATTCCTCTAAATTGAGAACCTCTTGTTCAGGTCTTTCAGCCAACCTTTCTCCCTCAAGCTCTGACTTTTCATTCCACCCCTTTTCATCTTCCACACAGCCCTTTCTTTAGGTAACAGTGTCACGTCTGCAGCAGGCTTTGTTCTCAGAGTCTGACCCAGAGAAAGACTGTGATCCCTGTGCAAGATTCTGATGGATCCACTACCATCTTCTGCTCTCAAAGGGAACACAGGTAAGTTCACCATTTGACAGTCTCAACAGTATAAGGTACTGAGTTCCATCAACCAACTAACTTGTGTTTCCCTTGCAGCCCTAAGCTTCTTATCAAAACCTTATCTCACACTGCATCATATAGCTCTGATCATATAGCTTCTTATTTCACTTATTCTTTTTCCCAGCTGCCACCTCAGCCATCTCATAAGCAGCCTTGGGTTAATTCCTCAAATTTTTCACATATCTTTGATACCCCTTGATGGAAATTCTATCACTCGAGACTCCAAAATTTAAATCAACAGGCAAACGAGCTTCTCGCCTTCAAAAAGTACGGAGAAAATCCAGTCACATCATTCTAACTACAACTGTAAACATGAACAAGATGGCTGACATGCCGACTCCATTACCTCTTACGCTACGGATCTAATGTCCCCAACATATCTAGTAACGTTCTATTGAACCGTTCTGGTTGCGGGTCCCCCTGATAGTGATACGGGGTTGTACAGGACTTTTCCACCCCCAGCAAGTTCAGTATCTCCATAATAAGCCTGCTCTCAAAATCCCTTCCCTGATCAGAATGCATGCGCCTCAGCAGACCATAATGCACAAAGTACTTCTCCCAAAGCACCTTAGCCATGGTGCATGCCTTCTGATCCTTAGTGGGAAAGGTTTGGGCATACCTAGTGTAGTGCAGGTGCCATTGGTGTCTGGTTCAACGGAAAGAAAGTCCATACACACTATGTCCATTGGCCCATTGCTGGATAAGTGTGACAATGGCACAAGTTTCTTAGGCAGTGTTTTTCTCTGAACACACCAAGCGCAAGATTGACAGTATTTTTCCACATCAACTGTCATTTGGGGCCAGTTAAACCTGTCCTTTACAAATCCATATGTCTTATCAACACCTAGGTGACCCGCATCATTGTACAATGATCTGAGCACAGTATTGGGGAACTTAAAAGGCAACACCAACAGTTTTCACCCAGCATTGTTTGCCACCTGGGTATAGCAAAACCCCATTCTCCATTATCAGCTTCTTCCACTCTCTCAGGGACAGAGACAGATCTTTATGTACCTGTTTATCTACTTTGGTTGCATCACTCACTTCAAGTGTTTTCCACAGCACACCAAAACACGGATCACTCTGCTGTGCAACCGACAACTCAGCAGAGCTTAACCGTGGAATGAAAGCAGTGTTCAAAGTAGCTAAATCACAGTAAGCAGCAGGAACACTTAATGGAGATCACCCCGAAGAAGTAACCACTCTCTTTCTATTCATGCCATTCACCCCTTCCCACCCAGGCAGGTTACACACAGCTTTCACACCGACTGATGAAATCTCATTCCATTTATCATCACCCACCCACCTCTGGTGAGGATGTCAAGATAACGCATCAATGTCTATGTTTTGTTTGCCAGATCAATACTTCAGCTAGAAGTTACACAAAGACAATGCCACCAACCATCTATGTCCTACCGCATCTAATTTGGCTGTAGTCTGGACATAAGTCAAGGAGTTATTGTTGGTTCACACTTCAAACTTTGCACCGCACAAGTAATCATGGAGTTTATCAATGACTACCCACTTGAGGGCCAGGAAGTCCAGTTTATGCACAGGATAATTTCTTTCAGAAGATGTCAAACTCCGACTGATGAAAGCTACGGGACATAACCCCTGTCCTTGGTCTTGATACAAATCTCACCCAGCCCCTCACAACATACATCTACATGCAACACATAAGGTAGCTGGGGGTCAGCGAAGGCCAAGACAGGGGCCTGAGTGAGCCTATCTTTAAAACACAAACACACTTTCAATGCAATCATTCACTTTGATCGTCAACAATAACTACCCAGAGTTCAAATCAAAATGAAATAAACCTTAAAATAACAAACCAAAACTTTCCCCACCCCACTGGGATTTTAAGTGCACTACAGTTGGAGCTCAAAGACTTTGTTTGCATGTTTCAGATACTCACAGACACTCCAGACTTTTGCATAGGCCTCACATGAATTTAACCACCATCCATGCTTAAATCCTTCAACAAAACCACCGAAATAAGGAGAAGAACAACCCATCCACATTGATAAATGGTTATTGGAGACAATGTTCCTCCACAGACAATTCACACAACCTCTTTATTTGCTCGCCTTCCTATTTCAGTCTTGTCACATACCTCGTGGAAACTCTGCATGAGTCGGAATCCCATCTGCTCAAATAACTATGAGTTCACTGGAGAAAACCCGCTCAGTATGGTTCACTGTTGCACTGAAAGTTTAGTTAACATAAACAGTGTCTTTACTCTCCAAAATCAGGAGATTAAAACCGTCAAACATTTTAACAAAAACTCTTCTTGTAAATACATATACAATACAAAAATAATCACATTATATGAACTTCTTATTTAGTTGTACCATTATACACTCACTCAATTTAGTAGGGCTCTACACAGAAATATCACTATTACTAATAACAGTGGTTCAACAGGTTACTGATGTTATACTGTTATTTTTTTAAACACAACTGTACTTGAAATGTGGTTGTTTGTTAGAAATGCAAGGAGTGAGATCTAGTTAGAGAGGCAGGGAGAGAGATAGCTGGGATCAGAGAGAGACAGGGAGAAACAGAGAGATAAACAGGGAGAAAAAAGAGAGAACTTACAATTTATTGACTAGCAGTACATGAGGGTGGTTTGAGCATGGACCTGCCAGATGCTACTTAAGTGGCTCTAAAATAAAGAACAATATTACTACTAATACATACTAAGATTACACCGTGGTTGTTTTTTGTGTGTCAAAGATGCAAGGAGAGAGAGAGAGAGAAAACGAGATTTCTATATCAAGGGACAGGGAGAGAACAGACAGGAACAGAGAAAGAAATGGAGATAACTTGCAACTTGTAAAGCATGGGGATGCCTTTATGATTGACTAGCCAGATGTTAATTTTACAGCTGTAAATAAAGGAAAGTATTATTTCTAATGCACACTAACATTACACTTGAACTGGTAAGAGCGATAAAGAGAGACAGGGTAAGAAAGAAATGAACAGGGACAAAGATAACTTACAATTTGTAGACTAGAAGAGCACAAAGATGGCTTGAATATAGACCCCCATGTTTCACTGGACGTGGGGCCCTCTAAAGCTCTAGGTATCATCTTGGAGACATGCTGCCATACAGAAATTAAATAATCAAATATAAAAATAAAACACTGCACAGTCTTCACTATATAAATAAAACATATATTGATTCCTATTAAAGCTACTAACGTTATTCAGTCATAAGCAGTGAGTGATTTTCACTTTTTTTTTCTTATTTGATTAAAATAAGAAAAAAAACATGTAAACCATGTCATCAGCTCATTTGTCTTCAGCACAGCCGCATGCCGGTTGTCTGTGTGAACATGCCTAAAACTCTTCAACGCACTCTATTTTCAAAGATATATATATATATATATATATGTATGTTGCTATCCTGTGCAAACAGAATGACCTTTATAGAGTTCAGAAAGTGCATCACTCCCTTCTCTCTTGTTATTACAGAGGTGGAGGGACACATTTTTGTGTGAAGTGCATGAAAGTGCAGCACGCTATGGCATGACTCGGCTTCCGGCTCTCTCACTTCACAGCCGAAGCAAGATAGGTTTAAGAATGTGGGGGCAGATATCCTGTCAAGACAAGGGCTGAGGTCTGGGGATTGGATGCTCTGTCCACAAGTGGGTGAGTCCATGTGGTGGAGGTTTGACTGTGTAGAAGTGGACGTGTTCACCTCAGAAGAGACAACACACTGCCCACTGTGGTTTGCTCTCACTCCTCCCGCATCAAAAATGGTCAGGGCTGGACGCCATGGTACACACGTGGCCGAGGTGATGTCTGAACACCTTTCTACCACTCACTCTGCTCCCACAGGCTCTAGCAAGAGTTCGCCAAGATCATGCTCGGTCTGCTGCTATTAGCACCGAATCGGCCTGCTCAAGTTTGGTTCTCGGAGATAATATCTCTGCTGGATGCAGGGATCCTGTTTGCAGGGATCTATTGTCTCAAGCCAGGGGGTTGATTTATCACCCTTGGCCAGAATTATGAAAACCGTGGGTCTGGCCCCTGAGGAGCACCAGCTCATAGATTCTGGTCTCAAAACTGAGGTTGTAGAGACCATGTTGAATGCTAGAGCACCATCCATGAGGAAATTATTTTCGTTCAAGTGGCGACTTTTTGTCTCGTGGTGTTAGGAACATCAGTGAGGCCCAATTACTGTGCAATATCTACAGTCCTGGAGTTATTACAAAGACATTTCTCAGCAGGGTTGACTCCTTTTACAATCAAGGTCTACGTGGCTGCCATTTTGGCCAGCCACACCCCTATTGATGGAACCTCTTTGGGGTAACATCCTCTAACTTCAAGGTTTATGCATGGTGTCAGGTGGCTGAGGCCCATCTGCAGACCATGCATACCTTCCTGGGACCTTTCTGTGGTAGGTGGAAGGTCTGTCAGGTGCCCCCTTCTGACCCTAAAGGTACCTGTTCTGCAGGCCCTGACATCTCTCAAGCGAGTAGGAGATCTGCATGCACTCTCTGTTGCCCATTCCTGCCTTGACTTTGCCCTTAAATTAGCCAAGGCCTTCCTATATCCTAGGCCGAATTATATTCGGGTTACGCATGTAACCCTGTTCCCTGAGAATGTAACGAAATCTTGCATAGCTTTGTCATACAGGGGCATGCCTGTGATTTGCGTCTTCGCTTCGGGTAATAGAGGCTGACGGCTCGGTTCACAGGTGCCATTTTTATATTACGCAACTTAATTTAAATTTCCTTTAATTTTTTTATCCTATTTGAAACAATAAGGGTGCACAAAGCAAAGAAAGTAATGAGAGAGAGGGATAGAAAATGTCAGCTAATTTTACGTGCTGTCAGAGCAAACACTGCTTCTGTGAGAAGGTACCTGAGTGAGCTCAGCCTCGAGGCGCGAGCTGTAGTCATGGTGACAGGAAACACGCAATTCTCGCTCTCTGTGCCAGGCTGCACGCGCGTGCAGGAACGTCATTGTTTAGTTCAGCACCAGACACGGAGGGGAGTACTTAGTCAATGAAAGTTTGGAAAATGTTTTTATGTGGTGGGAAAAAATATCCACACCCGCTGACTGAAAAGGCAGAAACCAGGAAGAGAGCACGAGCTGAAACTTTCAGTGTGAAAAATAGTGTGGGGGGGGCTGTTTGTTTACAGTTAAAAAAAAGACAGAAAAAAAACTAAATATACATATACATATATATATATATAATTATTATTGTCTGGTGTGTTGCAGTTTTGCAGTCTGAAGTGCTGAAAGATAATTAAATTACAAAAAGCACAAAGCTTGATTGCTTGATTTTTCCTTAGGGTGGAATATAGGGGGTGGAAAATTATGAGGTAAGAAAAATATAAGAAACATGCTTTACTTATATTTTTAATTATTTTAATACTGTAAGTCCAAAATTACCAGACATGGTTAGTAATTTGGAACACATGGTTCAAGTAAAATATTCATAAATACAGAAATTGGAGCAAGGAAAAGTAAATGGATATACTAGATGTATGAATGGATGCATGAAACCCCACAGCTGTGGTTTAATGATTCATTGGTGGATTATGTGAATTAAATGGTGTTTTTGAGGTATACTGGGAAATATAGAAAAATACCTATTATAGTATGACAAGGTTTTTATTGGTGTACTGGTGTTCATATTATTTTAGAAATTGTTGCTGATATAAATTTTTATTTTTTCAAATCCTCAAATTTTTGCTACTGCAAGAAATAAATTATAAAATGTTAATCACCCTTTAGTTAATTTGGGAAATATTGAAGATTTTCTAAAATCTGTTGAAAGATTGCTGTAAGAAATGAATTAAACTGTAAGTAATGAATGAATGTTACTTAGGCCTGCATTTCCATACTGTATGTAGTCAATTTTGCTTATTCTTCTGTGTTCATACAATATTAGAATATGTTGGTGGTCAATTTGACAAGAAGTCCTGTTATTAGAATTCGATCTTTTGATGCCATGAATATGTGGGAATCCATGCCACGTTTATGTCAATCAATCTCCATGTGCATGTTGGGTGTCAAAACTTGTATATTGATTTTGAATCATAGTTTCCATACTGATAAACTACTCATGGGGGCATGGTGGCTTAGTGGTTACCACATTTGCCTCACACCTCTGGTGTTGGGGAAATCCCCCAAATCCCACCTCCACCCTGTGTGTGTGGAGTTTGCATGTTCTCCTTGTGCTCCTGGGGTTTCCTCTGTGTACTCCAGCTTCTTTCCCCAGTCCAAAGACATGCATGGTAGGCTGACTGGCATTTCCAAATTGTCCACAGTGTATGCAAATGTGCCCTGTGATGGGTTGGCAACTTGGCAGGGTGTCTCCCACCTTGTTTCCCACAACCCTTTGTAGGATAAGAGAGATGGATTGATGAATGGATGAACTCCTCATTCTGACTGGTTTTATTTGTAAAACCTTTATGCAACTCGTTACAGGTTGTGAGATTCATTAAAGCATAATTTGTATAATATGTACACAAAGCAATTTAACTTTGATTGAAATGTAAAAGAAATATAATGCCCTCCACTAATATTGCCCCCCTTGGTAAATATGAGCAAAGAAGTCTGTGAAAAATTGTCTTTATTGTTTAAACTTTTGATTTTTTGTTAAAAAAAAAAAAATAAAAAAAATACTCTGCTCTCATGGATATCAGGCAATTGCAAACAAAACACAGGTTTATAAAAAAATATGTTTGTTACATATAGGTGTGCAACAATTATTAGCACCCCTATGAATTCATATGAGAAAATATATTTGAAGTATATGCCCATTGATATTTTACTTTTTTTTAGTACACCTGCGTGACTAGGAACAGGAAATTGTTCAACCATGACTTCCTGTTTCACAGGGGTATAAATATAGGCCAAATTCCCTTAGTCATTCATAACAATGGATAAGACCAAGGAATATAGCTGTGATGTGTGGCAAAAGATTATTGAGTTTCAGAAAATGGGAAGTGGCTATAAGAAAATAGCAAAAGCATTGAAAATGCTCATTTCCACCATCACGGCAACAATTAAGAAGTTCCAGTCAACTCGAAATATTATGAATCAACCTGGAAGAGGATGTGTGTCTATATTGTCACAATGCACTGTGAAGAGGATGGTTCGAGAGGCCAAAAAATCTCCAAGGATCACAGCTTTAGAATTGCAGGAGTTAGTTGCATTTTGGAGTTAGAAAATCTCCAAAACTACAATCCAAAGTCACCACAAGTTGTTTGGAAAGGTTTCAAGAAAAAAGCCTCTACTCTCATCCAAAAACAAACTCAAGTGTCTTCAGTTTGCCAGACACTACTGGAACT
>JANDJT010000002.1:23644776-23677263 GCA_024331685.1 Stegophilus panzeri | reverse complement strand
AAACCTGTGTTTTGTTTGCAATTGTTTGATATCCAAAGCAGAGGATTTTTGTGAATGTTTTAACAAAAGATCAAAAGTTTAAATAATAAAGCCAAAAATTTTCACAGCCTTCTCTGCTCATATTTACAAGGGTGCCAATATTAGTGGAGGGCACTGTATATATGCAGATTTATTTAACTTTAAGCAAACTTTAAGCAAAGTTGTAAATAAATGTGTTGGTCTGTGCTGGTTAAAGTAGTAAATAACCTACTACTGGCTCTGATCAGGGTTGTATCTCCACATTTATTATTATTTTTAAACCTGGTATTAGCTTCCACTGCTATTCTGATGACACACAGCTGTATGCAAACCAGATGACAGACACCAGCTTAATAAAATTGAGGAATGTGTAAAAATGCTAAGTCACTTACTTAATTCTGAAATAAGAGAAATACTTCTACTAAGAGTACAGGCAGTAAGACAGGAATTATTAATACATTCTCACATGTATTGATAAATGTACCATTAAATAACTGATGTGTGCAACTAAATACTATAGTATACTATAGTATAAATAATATATAGTCCACATACTATATATTAGCAAAAATAAATTACAGCATGTTACTAAATGGTGATAACACATTGAACTGTTTTTCAGGTGTAACTATAAACAAATATTATTCCTCATAAAAAATGATTGTGAATATTTTCATTAAGGTTGATTAGTTAATATTGCTTATTGTGGGCTTATTTGTTTATTTTGCATATTTGATTTATTTGATTTTATTTAATTATTTTGTATTAATTCTGAAGTTCAAAGTTTGTTCATGGTAACTAATGCATTAAATAATGTCAGGTAAGGGAACCTTAATATAAACCATTACCATATAAACTCACCAGCCACTTTTTTTAGGAACACCTGTACATATGCACATTCATGCAATTATGTAACCAGTCAATCATGTGACAGCAGGACAGTGCATAAAGTCATGTAGAGACAGGTCAAGGGGTTCAGTTAATCAAACAATAATATGGGAAGAAAATGTGATCTCACTAATTTTGTGACATGGTTACCAGGTGGGCTGGTTTGAGTATTTCAGAAACTGTTGATCTCCTAGGATTTTCACACACAACAGAGTTTACACAGAATGGTGTGAAAAACAATAAACATCCAGTGAGCAGCTGGACGGGTGTTGGCAGAAATGTATTGTTGATGAAAGAGGTCAAAGCAGAATGGCCAGCTAATAGGAGGGCAATTGTATCTCAAATAACCACTCTTTTCAACTGCAGAACAGCATCTCAGAACATACAACATGTCAAACCTTGATGCGGATGGGCTTCAACAGCAGAAGACCACACTAAGTTCCACTCCTGTCAACCAAGAACAGGAATGTGAGGCCATAGTGGGCCCAGACTGGACAGAAAAATATTGCTTGGTCTGGTACCAAAAACCATGCCATGGTCAAAGTCACTGAGGTCACATTTTTTTCTCATTCTGATGTTTAATGTGAACATTAAGTGAAGCTATTGACCTGCATCTACTTGACTGTATGCATTGTGCTGCTGCCACATGATTGGCTAATTGCATGAATGTGCAGGTGTACAGAATAAAGTGGACAGTGACTGTATATCTCACGGAAATAAATTACTCTGTCTAAGGTATTAGGCAAAGTATTCATAATCATTTTGTATAATAACTTTTTGCAAGGTACATGCTACAAGCTTGAAAGACCTTCTGTTGTGAACAATTTTATCTTGGATTTTTTTGTGATTTTCTTTTTCATTAAAACGATCTAAATTACTTTATTTACCTCTCAGCAAGCCTACTTTTGAAAATCACTGGACTTTCCCTTTAAGCACTTTGATATTTAAAGGTCAAAGGTTTTATTGATTCACTGTCATTATTCCTGGCAGGTCAACACAGGCTATTATTCAGTTTCTGTTTCTCACATTTTTTGGACCAGTTGTTTTTCCTGTTTCATCAACAGTGAGTTCTCCCTGCCAATTGTAATCTATAATAGTGTGGATTTAATTAATATATCTTTCCTGATTTAGCCATATGCCCTATAACAGACATCCATTCCTAACTGATTTGTGTGATCTAAAGTTCAAGGGTTTGGGTTCCACCTATTTCACCATGCTAATGAAAACCTCCATACTTTGTGCATGCAAATAGTAATGCACTCACCCTGCTCTGATGGACATGCAAACAGGCCTGTGCATAATGACTTACTCTGGCTGTGTATACAAAACCTGAACTTGAACCACAAGGGTGAGGCCTGTCAATCAAGCTGTGGGTGAATCAGCAATCCACTGTGATTGTGACCTTGACTAGGAATGGCTGCTCGCCATGATGAAGCATCCTTATCATTATCACTAGAATCATTTACTAAGATGACAGATTGGGTCCCTTAATCAAGTGAGCACAAATGAGTTACTGGTAGCAAAGCATGGTGTCCGTCTTCTGAGGGTTGGTGGTGTGTGTGGTGTACTGCAGGTGTGTCATGCCTAATGCCATCTGTAATTTCTCACCCAGCATCAGAAACAGTAGTAGCAGCCGGAGCGCAGCAGCTGCTCTGAAAAAGAACGATGTGCCTTCACTTTCTTCTATACTAATAGTGGAGGACATGGCTTTATACCACAGATTCATATACAGACACGTTTCATGGACTTTAATCACTTAAACATGCCTCATGACTTCACAGCTTTCTTGGAATATGAAAACAATGCAGTGAGTTTTGCAGTTGACATGGCTGTAGTAATTTATCATGACAATAAAAAAAATTTAATATAAACACCAAAGAGACTTCCACATATTATTGGTGTAGTCTAAATGATGTTACTCTGGCTGCAAACTGATAAATCCAAACCCTGAGAGAGGACAAGTTTCTCATTTCGAGCTTAAGCTGGAGATTATTAGTAGGACTGTACAACGTTTCCCCACTGATTTCTTACAGTGGAAAATATGGCCAGTGTGTGTGTGTGTGTGTGTGTGTGATTTGCTTGATATTGACTGGATGACAAAGTGCATTACATATCTCTCCCCCGTAATCCACCCATCTGCACCCAACAGGGCTCAGGACAGAAGGAGGGATGATGGTGGAGGACTGGAACAGAGGACAGGACTGGCTGGGGAACTGCAGTGGCCCGCAGGGTTGACATGTTCTAATTAAGTGATCATGATGTCCGAGCTGGAAGTAGGAGAGGAGGTTCAGACCAAATGTTCAGTAGCGCTCACGCCTCTTTTTTGGGTTGATGCCTAAATACATATACAAACACTAAAATCCCTGGATTAGACTGTGGTGGTGGTGCAGACTTCAGGGCAAATGCCACAACAGCTGAAAATAAAGGGGGAGAGAGAGAAAGAGAGAGAGCAGTGCTGGTAATGAAAAATCATTCTGTCTCACTGCTGACTCTTACCAACAATACACACATACTTTAACTACTTCTGACAATCAGTATGATCTGTAGAATGTTGAATTGTTTGCAAATTGATAGGGATTCAAAGTGGAAGATTTTTTTTCTTTTTAGCGAGTGCCAGCTTTTTATAGTAGTTTCTCAATTTGCTGCTAACATATTGAGACAACTGTGTGTATAACTGTGGAAACTTACTTTCCCAATAATGTGCATACTGAAATGTTCATTTTTATGACTGCCACTCAAAAAGGGCTACTATACTATATTATTTTAAAAAAAAAAAAAAAAAAAAAAAGGTTTTGTTTTTGCTGGGGGGGAGGGGTGTTTGGGCGAATTTCCTCAAACCAAACAAGACATATTCAGTGTTTAATAGTTTTAATGACTACTAGAAGGTATTTGTAGGTAACAAGTAATGGGAATCTCTATCTCCTGAAAGGATTTATGGTGACAAAGACATTCATTAATTGGCAAAATTAGGTGTATTTTTGAGCATAGAGGAGGATAAATGTGAATCTATTCAGGTTTATTTATTTAATGCTTTTCCTAAAAGAAATTGCTTTAATAACTACAATCCTTACATGCCTTTCTTACTATTGGAATTTTCTGAATAAGAGAAAAGGGCTTAAATAAAGTTTATTAAGTTATTAAAATCAAGCATGTAGTTCAGTATGCTTCCTGCACCACAAGGGTCCTTACACAACAAGAAAACTGACTGAAATTGAAATTACCAAGTGTGAATAATGACCATCCTCATCATCATGCCTGGTTTGATCACTGGTTATTGTCTCTTTGCAGTTTTGTTTTCTTGGGTCTCCTAAGGGTTGTCCAGTTTTCTCCCACTGTCCAGTGCCTGTACAACAGGCCAGTAGGTGAAATGGCTAGTCTAAATTACCTCTTGGTGTGAATGAGTGTGTGCATACTGCCCTGCAATAGATTGATGTCTCCATCTAGGGTGTACTTTTGCTTCACACCCAGTGCTTCTGGGATAGGCTCTGGATCCATCATGACACTGACCAGGATTAAGAACTTATTGAAGATGAATGAACGAATGAATAACCTATCTTACACTCAGTGGTGTTTTACAAATCTGACCAAAACACAAACAAAAAATAGCAAGAAATAAAAAAAAAAGACACCAGAGGTCCTCTGAGTTTTCATACCCACATGTTTTTGCTAGTCAGAATCTCTATGATGGTGAATAGACTCCGGAAGATCAAGGGCAAGTAAATCCACTGCTAAAGGTCAGGCCAGTCAGAACATGATGGGAGAAATGAATTCAACCAACCGAGCAAACCAACCAATTATATCCAGTCACTAAGAATACACAAGGCACATAAGGAAAGTCAATGTCTGTGGTTCTCTGAGTGCAGAGGTTTGAAGAGCTGAGAGCGTGTTCACTTCTGATTTTTAAAAAAATAATTCATGAAGCTGCTCTAATAACATTGTGAAGCAAACCATTGTTACAGCATGTTTTGAGGACCGTACAGAAACATAATTTTTGCAATGTTACAGCCCAGACTTTTTAGAACATGTCAAATGCTTTATTGAGTGTTCTCTCTTAGCTTGAACATTTTTTATGCCTATACTATTACTTCTACAGTTTCCCTTTTCCACTTCTGCTACACCTCTTTAATTGTAATTTGTTAATGTTTCTTTAAAAAAATGCTTTTTATAAACATTGGATTAAAAAAAACTTAATGGTAAAATAAGACAGATTGACTGAAACAATAGGTACTACCACTGTAATGTTAAGGAAATTATCTTGGTCTTTTGTTAGTTGGGGTTTGGACACAGGGCCAGTCAGGAGTATGCACTAATGGGCTTCACATTTCCAAAATGATACAGTAATGAACTGAATTAAAATCTTCTTAGTAGTAAATTTGTCAAAATGTAGCTGTGGTCTGCCAGTCATCTAGAGCAGCTTTATGTGCCATATGGCAGAATGCACCCATTGGAGTTTTCTAGAAACATTTTGAATGACTATGAATACAGATTGTCTTTAATGAGGATAATGTATGAAATTTTGTATGTGTGAGATGAATGAATCCCTGTGTGCGTTGTGTTTGGCTGCATGGCGCTGTTAATGCTGTGTTTTTCTCTGTGATTTGAGTGTCATTATGTTGCTGCTCCTTTTCTGTTTGCCTGCTCACTGGGTCCACAAATATATAGCCTCCCATGTTCACAAAAACGCATTTGTAGGGCAAATCTACTGTGTGTGTGTGTGTGTGTGTGTGTGTGTGTGTGCAGACATGACTGTGGGTTACTGTGTGAGTTTGTAAACTTGTTTGTGTGAGATTGTAAATGTATGTGTGTCTATTTGTAACTTTAGATCCATTTTTCTTGCTGTTTTTTGGGTTATTTGATTGATCTATGGATTTCCTTGTGTAAGTCCATTTGGTGAAAGATTCACACTGAAACCAGTTGATGTATTTCTTTTTTATTTCTTTTTTTTTTTTTACCTCCCAATTTGTTCCACACTTCGGAGCTGCTCTTTGTGAGGGGAGAGTGGTCTGTGGCTGTAGCAATGATGAGCAAATGAAAGAAAGGTAGAAAGGGATGGAATAAGAGTGTGTGAAATGGACTAGATGCTGTTTAGAGCAGCAGCCAGAAATCAGAGTACAGAAGTAGTGGAACAGACTGTATTGAGATAGCTACTTCGTTATTGTGCATGCATGTGTGTGTGTGTGTGTGTGTGTGTGTGTGAGAGAGAGAGAGAGAGAGAGAGAGAGAGAGAGAGAGCAGCAGAGATTTATCATGTATGTGTGTATAAGAGACTGAGAGGGAAAGATTTAAAGTGCATCTTCAATCATGTTCTGAGAAAGTGTCAGACTGTAGATGTGTACATGGGTATACGTGACAAATCCTCATGTATGTCCCAAATGACAGGTGAACTGAGGCCTTAAAGTCAAATACAGCTTATGTCTATAAGTGAGCACTTACCTGCTCTTGCAAGTGAACTGCTTTCTGTGTAGGAATAATAACAGCTCTAGGATCTCAAGTTCAATCATGAGCTTGGGTTACTGTATGTGCAGAGTTTCACTTGTTCTCCCTCTGTCTACATGGGATTCTACAAGTTCTCCAGTATCCTTGCACCTTCCAAAAATGTGCCTATGTGGGGATTGGCTATGCTAAATTGACCTATGTGTGAATGAGTGTGTGATGATGCTCTGCAATGAAATTGTAACCCATATATAGCATTTCTGATTATTTTAATAGAATTCATGTACAGTGATACAACAATTCTACCTTAACCAGTTCTACAACTGCATCAAGAAAGAGGGGAGTCTTAGAATTCAATAAATCCATTAGATCCTGGTGGGGAATGTTTGTTGGTTAGCATCCATTAGGAACTGAAACACCACAAACTCACAATGCTGTTGAGCAGCAGTGCTGAAAATGCTGCTCTGCTAAGTCCCAAATCCACATATAGAATCACCCATTGCAAGGACAGGTAAATGGTTTTGCGTGATCTGCTGCTGTTGGTCTTCAGGTCTCCGTCCACCCAAATTGATGCCATTACTCTCCACAGCCCAGTCTGCTTCAACACAGACTTCTCAACCTCCTTTAGGCCTCAGGCCTGTTAGAACTCAGCCATGACCAAAGAAATAGACTCAACCACTTTTTTTGTAACAAAATTATGGTTTAGATTAGTGCCAAACACTAGTGGTTATATTAAGGGTACTTTCTGAGAAGTAATGTTATGAATCAATTTACGTACATTTACAAATCACCAATTATCATTATGCTGATCAGTGAACAATCATAAGCAGTGCAAAGTTGATGGCTCCAGAGAGATGAGTGGGAGGGGCCATGTGCATGGCTCCAAAGATCTGAGTGGGTGGAGCTGAACTAGAATGCACTAGTCATTGCAAATCCAAACACATAAAATGGTAAACCCACAGTGTGAGAAGTAAAGTGTGACTACCATTGCTAGTCACTGGGGTAGTACCATAATTTTTTTACACACATCCTCTGTACCTTAGTTATGAGTGGCTCATGTAGTAATGTGATTGGCTTTAAAAACCTATTAAAGGTGCATAATTACACTGTAAGGACTACTTCATAAGCTTTTCCGATTGAGACATACAGTACATACCAATGGTACAGAATCTGTACCCTTGAGAGTATTCCCCCAGTACAATTTAGTTATGTTTTTCCTCTGTGTGTAGGTCAGGAAATTAATGGTTATTTTAGATTTATCCAATGCACCATTTTGAGCTGAGCAGCAGAGGGTTAAGTGTTTTGATTAAGAGCCCTGCAGAGGTTTTTGAATCAGATCTTGCTGATCATTAGCTCAGAACCTTAACCACTGAGCCATCTCTGCCCATACCTAGGACATTATACACCACAGAATAGCACAGATAAACAAATGTTTTACATAAATTGACCCTGGCAGAGAGATGATTAACCACTGTTGCAGACAACATAGCAAACTTTATGTTAAAACAGCCCTACATTTGTAAACCAATTTGCCAGCCATTGGGGAATTTCTGAAAAGATGGATAAGATAGTGAGAACACTAACCAAACATGAGTTCTTCATTTGAGACACAGTGCTGATATAGCAAGGCTAAAGAGAGAGAAGTACACAATGGATAAATGTAGGGATTTAAGAGTGAGAAGAGATTGCTGATCATTGCTAGGTTCCTATGACAGCTTCCCTTTCTTTAAACATCCTTTTATTCAACTGGTCAGGTCAGTGCCATTCTAGGTTTTCAATGCATTCGCTCTCTTGGCACTTAGCTGTCTGGTATTGTTGCAAAACAAGAAACTAAATCGGCAAAGCACCTTTCATCACCACACATTCACCACCTACGTGCTTCCAAATGTCATGCATTCAGTTGGGAGTGTTCTCAAAGTGCAAATACAATGGCACACAACTAGACACACACTTGCACCTGCATGCTGACACACATGCACATGACTACAGAGTAACCTTTAATACTGCTCTTCTGTCTACCCCTCCCTAGAATTGAGAGTTTAAACGGATGAAATAGGAGATTGAAGGTGAAGTTGGATGTCTCACGAGGCGACCCAGGTGTTGCTCAAGGCTCCTAACTCTGAACTCCTGTGTCCTGACTTCCCAACCTTATAAATCAATCTGCCCTTCGAAAAGTCTGATGAAATTATTTGACTCTGGAACAAGAAAAACATGATGACACCTTGCTGCAAGTCTGCCCTGCTTGACGGTAAAACAACCTCACCATCAGTAGGGTGACACTGACATAATCATATGCTGAAATGCTCATGGAGATCTTGCTCACATAATGGTTTGGGTCCAGGAATAGACTGAGTTTTCCTATTAAATGCTAAAAAAAAAAAACATGTGGATGAAGTTAAGGCAGAGTGCTTTCATTTGTTTTGTTTTTTCCAGTCACTCACTCACTCACTTACTCACTTACTCATGCACTCACTCACTCACTCAATCTCTCACTCACACACTCTCTCTCACTCAAACACACAGACAGAGCCATCTTTTGGTGCATGCAGGGATCATTTTCAGCTTTTGGTTTTCAAAGGCACCTGGGGAGATACCATGATGTGGCAGATTTCAGCAGGAAATCTTATAGAAAGTGAGAGAGACACAGAGAGAGAGAAAGAGAGAGTAGTGTGTCTAGGTGGTTGCTAAGGAACTGCCTGAATGAGCCGAAATTGTAATGTCTGGTGTCCATTAAAGTGTTAGTGAGTGAGCAAGGTAGGAGCTCAAACCATTCTCCTTCTCTTGCTTTCATCTGCAATACAGGAAAAACTCAATGATGTACAAAAGCTAATTGATTATGTCTAGATGCTATCATTCTGAAGAAACAATTGTTTACTTGATGGAGTGAGATAGTTTTGTTCAATCTATTAGCCAAAGAGAGTTGTGTAATGACCAGGTTAAGAGAGACACGAAAAAAAAAAAAAAAGGTCGGACTTGAGTTTCAGGTTGTGTGTGAGATTTTTTCAGTTTTATAGAAATTAATTATGACACATTAATGTGAGAAAATCAATTAAACCTTAGACCAATCTTATTCATGGGCTGTTTTGGTTCTTTTCTTAATGTTTATTTGTTGAATATATTTAGAATCAGATACAGCCTATGTGAACATATTAAAGATTATACACCAATCAGCCATAACATTAAAAGAACTGACAGGTGAAGTGAATAACATTAATTATCTCATTACAATGGCATCTGTCAAGGGGTACGATATATTAGGCAGCAAGTGAATTGTCAGTTCTCAAAGTTGATTTGTTGGAAGCAGAGAAAATTGGCAAGTGTAACTATCTGAGTGACTTTAACAAGGGCCAAATTATGATGGCTATACGACTGGGTCAGAACATCTCCAAAATGGCAGGTCTTGTGAGGTGTTCCCGGTATGCAGTGGCTAGTACCTAAAGTGGTCCAAGAAGAACAATGAGTGAACCGGTGACAGGGTCATGGGCACCCAAGACTCATTGATGTGCATGGTAAGTGAAGGCTAGCCTGTCTGATCCCACAGAAGAGCTACTGTAGCACAAATTGCTGAAAAAGTTTATTCCTAGCTACGATAGAAAGGTGTCAGAACACACAGTACTTCACAACTTGCTGTGTATGGGGCTGTGTAGCTTCAGACTGTTCAGAGTGCCCATGCTGACCCCTGTCCACCACTGAAAGCACCTACATGGGGCAGTGGTGGCTTGGCGGTTAAGGTTCTGGGTTACTGATCAGAAGATTGGGGGTTCAAGCCCCAGCACTGCCAAGCTGCTACAGTTGGGCCCTTGAGCAAGGCCCTTAACCGTTTTTGCTCCAGGGGCGCTGTATCATGGTTGACCCTGTGCTCTGACCCCAACTTCCTAACATGCTGGGGTATGAAAAGAAAAGAATTTCACTGTGCTGAAATGTATATGTGACAAATAAAGACTCATTATTATTATTATTATTATTATTATTATTATTATTATTATTATTACATGGTCTGATGAATCATGTTTTCTTTTATATCATGTGGACAGCTGGGTGCATGTGTGTTGCTTTCCTGGTGAAGAGATGGCACCAGGATGCACTATGGGGAGAAGGCAAGCTGGCGGAGGCAGTGTGATGCTCTGGGCAGTGTTCTGTTGGGAAACCTTGGGTCCTGGCATTCATGTGGATGTTACTTTGACATGTATCACCGATCTAAACATTGTTACAGACCAAGCACACTCTTTGATGGCAATGGTATTCCCTAATGGTAGTAGACACTATCAGCAGGATAATGTGCCCTGCCACACTGCAAAAAAAATGTTTAGGAATGTTTTGAGGAACATGACAAAGCAAATGAAATGTATGATTCTCAGTTTATGACAGTATTGTGAATTACAGTTAGTAACAAAATTCCACATTTGGATCATGCTTTGTTTAGACATGCTTTCCCTTACTCAATTGCTTGCACACATACACACACACACAGACACACACACACACACACACACACACACACACACACACACACACACACAGAATAAAGAAAAGCACATTTACACACTCAAGCCTGTATATTCTCTTTTCCAGGTTTAAACTTACTTGATTAACTGATCTCCCTCTCAAGACTTGGTCTGTTTCCATATTTCAGAATAACAAAAAGCGTCTGTAATTAGTCCATGCCAGCTTTGAGACACCACTAGGTGGTGCTAAGGTGCCAATGAAGCCTACATTTTTGTCTCCTCAGAATACCATGTGTTCACCAGACCCTGTTTCATAGTCCACATTAATACGAAAGAGTTGATGCTAATTTTTGGGACATTTCCTTATGTGTTCTTTTATTCAAAGTCAGAGCAAGCAAATATGCTTCTCAGACAGACCTGATCCCAAAGTTCATTTGAATGCAGGGTATTAATTCACTCCCTGGTTGTTTACCATGCAAAGTACAAGAGCACAAGATCTGCATAGGGGTCACTTATTATTCACTTATACACAAACACAAACTTCTTGTATACAAAGAGCTGTGTAGTCAACATTTGTAAGTTTGGTTTCTTTCCTTATACCCTACAGTGTAATATGTGACAAACTTTCCTTAATCATTGCTGCTATGGTGTTGCATAGGTTCTTTATCAAGATGATATTTATTATAATATTCAAGAATAGCAATCTTAATTAAATTACCTGTGCAAAATAATTAACACAACTATCTGTTGTTCATGTAGATTTGATCTGTTGAAGATATTACAAATAAAAATAACACAGCACTCATATAAAAGATAATACATACAGTATATTTTATATATAATATGTTTCAAATACAACAAGGTGTAAAGCTGACATTCTTCAGGACAGAGTGATTGTGAGCATGTGAGCGAACTGAATCAAGCCCACAGTTGTCCTCTCTCAGGTGAGAGGATGCGACACATGAAATCAGTTACATGGCTGACTTGCCTTGGTAGCCAAAGATAATAGCAGGAAACAGCTGTGAATTGCTGGTTTCATACTTCCGCGATCATGCGTCAGTTTGTACACTGTGAAGATAAAAACCAGTGAGAAATGCTTCACACTTATTTAAGGACAGGATGAGAGGAGGAAAAAAATGGAGGGAGATGCAAAAATGTATGGGTTACCATTTCTCCCAAAAGGGTATTGATCATCCATCAACATTCGTTACTTGTTCTTGTGCAAATCAGAAAAAAGCTGCAGATCAGTCTGACAGCAATTTAACAGATGCTATTTTGGAGAAGGGAAAAAATCTATAGAGAGCAAGTTTCCATCATTGTTTTTAAGATCTCTAATGATCATTTCCAAATGTACTTAAATCACTGAGTCCTTAGTCCAGTGTTTAGGGGTTCGGGTTGATATTTCTACTCTGCTGTGTGCCAAATAAGCTGCCGGATACCTACGCTTTATTTCCACATCAAAGGCTTGAGTAAGGAGGCTTCCTTAAGAGAAGTACTGATAAGAGTCATGAAGACTTAGAGGAAGCTCAGTGTCTTATTCCCCAAGCTCCCAACCTACTGAAGTAGCACAGCAGGGCACAGCTGCAGTAATTTCAGATTTACTACTATATTTCTTAATACAGTATTTCCCTAATTGCAGGCAGTAAATACTAAGTTGTGACTAATTTCGAAATATTTAGCTTTGGCTGAATTGCTGGCAGCTTTAGTTTTAGTCTTTTAGTATTCTTCTAAAAGAAAAAGCAATCTGAATCTGTACATTATGTTGTATTGTTTTTAGTCCAGCCAAGTAAAAGAGCAAGGAGACACATCGAAACGTGAAATAGCCTAGTCTCTTCATCCTGTTCTTTCAGCCCTGGTCTTGTTAAATGACCCTTTTGTCCCTGTCTTTTTCACTGGGAGTATAATAATGATAATTGTGGACTAAATTGCAGCTTGAGAACAGAGAAAGCTGACAGTAGCTTCCTGAAGCTGTGTTCTTCTCGTGCCCCTGCGGTCATCTATGTACCACATAAACAAGCACAGCCGTGCAAAAAAACACACTCACAATCACGCACAAAGGCACTCATACAGAAAAAGATCCCTCCCTCTACTTGTACTATGCCTATGTGGTCATTTGTTTTATTCACTGCTGTGAGAAAGGCACAATCTCTCATACACACAAACACAAACAAGCACGCACAGCACCAGTTCTTATGGTAACGTAAATAATTCTGATTTGTAAGCTGCCTCTTGCTTCTTTTTTCCAGGACAAGCTTTGTGAGCTGCAGAAGAGAAGAGAGCATAAGGCAAAAAAAGGCAACGTGTGAATTAGTCAAGGGCAACACAAAAAAAGGTGAAGAGAGACGTCTTTATCCTTGATGGAGTCTTTGACCTCATTAGAATTATGTCTTTGGTGGGAAGAAAAAAATAATCTGAACGTGTGATTCTGCTAAGGAACCTAAAGGCATGTCTGAATGTGGCTGCCAGATGAAAACAATTTTGCTCGCTCTCGTTTAATTATGTCTTTCACTTCTCTAATTGCCAGACTGCATGGAGGAAACATGCACCCAATTTGTTAGATAGAGCGAGTGAGTAAGATATTATTTGATAATTAAAGGGAAGGTGGAAGGAGTCCTTTGCATTTCATTGTTTATGAATTAATCAAGATGTAATTCCTGAAAATTACTGACAGGTGACTTTATAAAAATTGCACTAATAATCTTCTTGGCAGCTAAAATGACATTGCTTCTATGGGAACTGCATATTTATTCAGATCAAGATGTGTGAATTCCACATGGCCATATATTGCTCATGCATTTCCCGCCTTCTCCGTCTGCTCCCACACACTTACCCCGTCTGTTCACTCCCCATTTTTGTCTTCTGCTCAGGCAGACTGATCTTCTCTTCTGTGCTGGATCTGCTGTGGGTCTTTTGCATTGGTAATTCTCTACACTGGCTCAAGCTGACCAAACCATGTCCTCTGTCTCTGTGCTGAAAGATGGAGCAAGTATTGGATGCTGGCGGACCACCTACTCAGCAATTGCTGCAAAGCAATACCCTCCACAGAGTAATGACAGATAGAACAAATCCTGTACATAGACAAAAATATAACCAAAAAGGAGAAGCAGAGGGAGAGAGAGAGATCTTTTAGAACCATGCAAAATACACAAAATGCAGCAAACTTCCTGGTGCCTGTATTTATGACGGAGAAAGAGACAAATGCTTTCTGCAGCACGATTCGGCTTGAGTTTCACTTTCATCAGTAATACAAAGATAGGCTCTGTATTAGGTCACCCAGATTCAATGGTTTTTGAGTTTTCAACATTTTACTACTCCTGTGCTTGTGTGCATTGCCTGAAATAATGCGATGACCCAACTCGATGATAACTCCTCTGTAAAAAATCACTCTGACCCATTTTGATGTAAAGTAGCGCAGGGTGCTATTCTCTTCATCCATTCTTTATGGCTCAAATGAACAAACGAGAACAAGTCATGCCTCCGCTGTCTGTAAAGAGCATTCTCTTACACAAACCAATTTATTACAATTCCCACAAGAAAGAAAATGGAGCTGAGTTTGATGATAATGCACTGTTTTCATATAGACACTGATAGTCCCTGAAGGGTGGTTGAAAGTGAGAACAAGGAAAAAGGGAAAGAAACGATTCACATTGAGCTTTATCTGAGCATGACGGATGGAGGGTGTGTACAGTAAAAATGTAAGAGGGCTTGAATCATTACTCTTGGGTGGTATTTGTTGGAACACTTGAGACTTGGCTGGACTTCAACTCTGATAAGCAACTCCAATAAGCACATATGTAGGACATTAGGCATTTGTGCCAAGTGTCTGTCCCACTTAGAAATATTATATACCAGCTTTGTCAAGCAATCAGACATTGTACGTTTGAGTCATCTTGACTCAAACGTACACTTGCTCTTCCTTATGGTTTGTGTGAAACAGGCTGCATTACACTTCAAACACATTTATTATTGGAAGAACAGCAGTAAAACTGTGGGTGTCTTGACTCTAACTGGGTCTTCAGAAGACAGAAGAGGAATCACATTAATATAAAAAGGGCATGCGACAAGGTAATGCACTTTCAGCCAGAGGAAGAATGTGAGGGAGGGAAAGCCTGCTAAATATGCTCTATGTATATATGACAAGCCTTGTTATATAAGATATTATAAAATGACACATTCATTAATTATGGTGTTTTCGTGTTGTGCTAAAAGTATGTCATTGGCTAGTTACCACCGACTCACATTTGATTGGTCTTGACGGCGACTGGTAAGTTTCCGAAAAGCTAATCAGGAGTTTGTTGACGATTAGTGTCAGTGCAACTCCCATTGGTAGATAAAATGGAGGTTGAACCCTTACATACCACTGCCTCAGACAGCAGCAATTACAGCTAAGTTGTTTGTCTGGATGAAGCTTAGAGTAAGAGCTGGTGGGAGAAACGGAATCAATCTTCTATCACTGGAATGAATGAAGAATTAATCCCCGTGGTCTCCCATGAATTGTTTTCCAGTTCTGACAACTGCTTTCTCTGTCACTCCTTTTAATCGCTTGGCAAACTTTAACTGTTTGTTTCTTAATTTAATCTTCTAAACATTAATTAAAAGTGTGAGGCGGGACTGTGTCTGAGAAAGGTGCGAATGTGTGTCACTCCAAATCGCCATCCTCTGCCGATCTTCCATTTCCCAAGGTTTGTCAAACTGACAAAACAATAATTGGAAATATGCCTTTGTGAGCTTATCTCACACCTGCAGAACAAAAAGGAATCAGGAGTGAGAGAGAGAGCGAGAGAGAGAGAGAGACAGAGAGAGAGACAGAGAGAGAGAGTTTGTTGAAAGTTGGAGAATGGTAAGAAGTGTGGAGGATCACAGCAGGTGTCCTCGCTATGAGACACCCAGGCACACAGTCAGAACATGCACCAATCCATGCACAATATCTCGTTTCTCTGCATGTGTGTGACCTGCTAGCAGCGTGAGATCAGGCCTATGCCACAGTGTGAGACATTGTTTACCATTCCCTTAGGGTGAGAGATCTATTCATCCTCTATACTTAAAGGCCCTTCATTGCTGTCTTCTAGAGTACAGAGTGCCAAGCAGGGTCTCCGTGTGCACACACACACACACACACACACACACACACACACACACACACATACACAGAGGGCTTAACCCTGTCTCTCTGCTCAGTAAATAAGGTCCACAGTGAGAATCATTGCAAGTGATAAGTGGAGTGCAGCTCACGCACACCCAGAGAGACATAGATCTCTACCCAGAAAATCTCTCCACTTTGATGGGTGTCCCAAAAGCTGCTTGGACAATTTCACACAATGAACCGTGATCAGTGGGGGGTGGTAAGACCTACCTGTGACCAAACGTCTCAGCTTAGAAAAGTGTGATAGTGTATGGTTGTAAGAGACAACATGGAAGAGTAAGTCAGAGGAAGACAGACAGAAGAGAGAAAAAGGGAAAGAGCCCATAATAATTTCAGAGGCAGTTGTATGAGCAGTATTCTGGGTTTTAAATGCAAAATTCTTTTTATTATAAATACTTGAATTTTGACTAACCTCAGCAACGTCTTGAGCACATTTGCAGAATGTCCCAGTCAATCAGCATAGGCAGGCAGCTTCAGAATTATTATCATTATGGGCAAAAATAATAATATGAACATTACACACAATAATTAAAATGCTCTACTTGAACAATTGAAATGTAGAAATTCCACTAAGCTGGAAGTGGCTCAGTGTATTATTCTCACAAGGAGCATAACGCACAAATAAATAATAATTGTATGTTTGTGCGCACGTGTGTGTGTGATGGGGGTATAATCAACCATGAGTTGATTATAAATTAAACTGAATATAGAGAGATCTTGTCTTTTTTTGAAAGGCATTCTGTTCTCTTTGGCCTGAGGAACTATATATTCTATATTTCTATATATTTTATATTATAACTATATTTCCATCCACAAAATTGTGATGAAAAATAACATCATTTAATGAGTGTATTTTGGAAAAATGCAGGGTAAAATTTGAAGACAAATGTATGCATTATTTCCTAATTGTTTTTGTGTAATGTTGTATGCCTTCTTGCAGAAGGGAGCTGTGACATAGACATTCAGTCAAGCACTGCTAAATATTTGCATTAATGAGGTAGCGCTGCCACTGGAATAGTTCACAGTTCCTAGGCATAATCTTCAAAACAATCGATATTATTAGCCACTCGTATGCAGATAAACTGGACCTTCTAATAAACTGGATCATATAAGTGATTTTCTAGAGTTAAAAAAAAAAAAAAAAAAAAACAGATGCCAGGAAAATAAACATGAAATCTGTTACAGCACATGACACACACCACTTACCCTGGACTCATCAGATTCAAATTCATTCATTTGTTTTTTTGGCAGACTGTTTCCTTCACAGTATTGCCAAGGCAACGGGAGGTGACAAAGCATACCACAAATTTACAAATGACCTGTAAATAATAGAATGCTCACAAAATTGATACTAACAATAAATGTCTGCTCCAATATTGCTGAGATGACTTACTCAAGAATATAAGTGTGTTATTTCTTCACTATCCCTCAGGCTATAACACAAACACTGCAGCAAGCATGGCTACAGCTGCTGTGGTGTCCCTTTCCTATGAGAACTGTCACTTTTCAGCAGTTGTGAATTTATTAAGGATTTTCCATATGCTTAAAAACAAATTGCATCATTACTGCATCAGAGAGATTCATTATGCCTGTAAAAGCATTTAAGCAAGGCAAATACAATAAAGTACAAATGATACAATATTGATAGACTCATTTGTATGTGGTGGAAATTATTTGATAGTGTAATATTGACAACTGTTCTCAATGGGAGTACGGAATTCATTCTTACTAGATGGGACATTTAATACAAATCCTACATAGGAAATAGTTGTAAAAATATCCCAAACAAAAAGACTAACCAATTTATTTAGGACAGAATTAGGCCAATATCTATTAGCAATAAGCCTGTAGTAAATATGCTTATTTCTAGAAACAATGCAGACATTACAGAATCAAGAAGAGACTCCCGGAAAGAGTTCCTTGAGTACAATGAAACATAAAAAAAAGTCATCTTTATCTCCTGACTGTCAGAGCAGAGTCATTGATTACAGAATGGGCTTGGAAAAGAGGAGATATAAAGACAGTCACTGTGTGACTGGTGAGGTGCTCTTTTTTCTTCACTGTAAAAAAAAAAAAAAAGGCCAAATTGAAATTTAAACCTACAAATCAATCTCAAATTTAGCAACTCTCGTGGGAAAAGTGGCTTAACACGCCACCATCTAAGACAGTAGGAGACAAACTCCTACCCACCATATGTCGTATGTAAATATATCTTGTTACTTGGCTTAATAATAATAATAATAATAATAATAATAATAATATTTCAACAACTGCATAATCCTGCAGGTTCATTCTGTACAACATCGAGAAAATCAGACCCTATCTCACCAAACAAGCTACACAGCTACTAGTCTAGGCTCTTGTTATCTCAAAACTGGACTACTGCAATGCGCTACTCTCGGATCTCCCAGCCAGCTCCATCAAACCCCTTCAGATGATTCAGAATGCAGCAGCACGCCTTGTTTTCAACCAGCTCAAAAGGACCCATGTCACACCCCTGTTCATCTCCCTCCACTGGCTTCCTTTAGCCACTCGAATCACATTCAAGGCCTTGATGCTCACGTACAAGACCTTGTCTGGAACAGCACCCTCCTACCTCAACACTCTCCTTGAGGGTTTACGTTCCCTCACGCAATCTGCGATCAGTTAATGACTGACGCTTAGTAGTGCCTACTCAGCGTGGCTCAAGATCCCTTTCCAGAACCTTCAAACTAACTGTCCCTCAGTGGTGGAATGAACTTCCAACCTCAATCCAGAGCGCAGAATCTGTCTCTATTTTCAAAAAAATAACTAAAGACTCGTGAGCACTTAACTAACCCCTAACCGGCCAAACCCCCATTATTAAAAAAAAATAATTAATTAAAAAATTTACATTGGCTCTTACACATCTACTCTGCACACTTTGCTTCTCTAGAACTTAATTAAAAATATTGTATTGTAGAACTACTTGTATTGTTCTCCGCTTGATATATCGCTTTGCTTGTATTTCCTCATTTGTAAGTCGCTTTGGATAAAAGCATCTGCAAAATGAGTGAATGTAAATGTAAATGTAAATAATAATAATAATAATAATAATAATAATAATAAGTAATTTACTACTGGCATGACTTGCTAAAGGGCTCTAACCCTTTCCTGAGCTTGAGTTACTGTTTTTGTCATGTTTTTCTGCACGTTCTCCCCATGCCTGCATGAGTTTCCTTTGGGTGCTGCTTTATTCCTTCATTCATCTCTTGAAAACATGCCTGTAGGTGGATTGGCTATGATAAATTGCCCCTAGGTATGAATAAGTGTGTGAATGTGTGTGTGTGTGTGTGTGTGTGTGTGTGTGTGTGTGTGTGTGTGTGCATGGTGAACTGCGATCGACTCGCGAACCTTCCAGAGTGTATTCCTGCCTCACACCTTTCCAGGGTATATTCTTTCCTTTGTGTATGAATCCACTGTGGTCCAGACCAGGGTAATGTGGTTACTAAAGATGAATGAATCAGTCATCTTTACTGTGAAAAAAAACAAAACAATAGAAACCCTCATAAAATTGTAATGGTTTTAATGGTTAAAATGGGAATTGTATTGGTTTTAATGGAAACTGTAATGGTCCCTATGAGTCTGTACTGGTAATTTGTTGCCTTTTATTGGTGGCATGCTATGTCTAGTGGATACCATTAAGGACCAATAATGATAATGGTAATTTGTTTATGGTTGCCTGATGGTTTGTAAGGGTATTTGTAATAGAAACCTGTGAATTTCTGTGTTGTTTTTTTTTTTTTTTTTTCAGCAGGGGTTAAACCATTTTTCTGTTTTTATGCTTGGGTAAACTAGACACAGTCTTGTTAAGAAAACTGCCAGCAACTGTACTAGAATACATTAGGAGAAGAGTAGACATAGGAGGGGTGGAGGTTAAACAAAATATGTTATATTAGTCATGGCATTAAGTGGACCACCTGAAAGCATTGCCGTATAATGAATGCAGCTTTGGTATTTCATGTGAATGTGTGGAGCAGACTAAAGCAGGGTTTGTCCTTCGGCAAGCATGTCCTTGTGTTGTTCAGGGGGTTTGCAGAATGTCAACATCACAGCCATCCACTACACACATATTTAATGATTTAAAGCATTTGCAGAAATTAAGCAAAGGATTTGAAGAGTGCACACATGTGAAGCACTTGTAAAAGACAGTACAGAGACTTGTGTCATTTACAAACTTTACAAAATCAAATCTGTATTATTACATAAATCGAATTGTTCAGCCTATAGTTGTACTAGCAATTTGTTAAAATGAATTAATACCAAATAAATCTTTGCGCATACCTTGTTGTCTGCATGAGTTTAAATACAATAATTCACCAACAAACAGCAAATGTTTATTTTCTCCTTTTTCTAATATTATGGTTGTTTGACAGTAAATATCTGTATTGCCAACTGCATACCTGTTTTATACTTGTTTTTATGTGTTTTAAATAAAAACATCTGAACCAAGGTCTGTCACTCTTGTCTCGATATAGGGGGAATAAAATTAGAAGGATTTCTGCCTAATAATATATTTTACAATTAAATGTTTTAGTTTGAGTTCAACAAGCATAAAAAAATCACTTTATAAATGTATCCATTTCATTTAAACTGCATTTGATCAAATTAATTTGGACAAACTCAATTACATCTCGTTGCATGAATCAGATTTTTTATGAGTTTGGGCTATACATATTTATTGGATGGAAATCCTGCCCTCAATTGAACTGTGTTCATCCAATGAGTTATTTTTGAGCATGAAAAGCAAAACTTGCTCCCAGAACTAGCCTTGAAAGAAAAATTTTAATTTAATAAAATGTTTTGTACTACATAAAACTCTCATTTACATAGAAGGGACAGAAGGAGAGACACAGACAGAGAGAGAGAGAGAGAGAGAGAGAGAGAGTTTTCATATAGCCTGTCCAGAGCACAGCCGCTCGTTCGGTCTCATTACCTGAAGACAGACTGTCGCCATTAAATTGAAATTTAATTTACGAAATTGCATTTTAATGTGCGTATTCCCTTCCATCCGTCCAAATGTGGTTCCCGTCACTAGTGTGTCCTAAGGACATTTAATTGGGCTAATAGAGAAGCCTATTAATAGCAGAGCTTACAGTTTCTATACTATTTCATTAAAACCCTTATAATGTGCTGATGATGTCTAAGATGCAAGACAGAGTAAGACTGCCTTATACGCTGCTTAAATATTTGACTTTTACTCTTTTTCTGTAACAGTCATGTCAAGGTCTCACCAAATTATTTACTCACTAACCAAGTTATTAATCAGACGTCAACACAGTTTATCAGACCAAGATTTCAGAGTGAACAGAAAGAAAACAATCAAGAGGACAAATAAGTAGTGTATCTTCAATGATCCCTCTTTATCCTCCTGAATCAATTCGCATGCATTCTTGTCAAGGATGTAGTGCTGTGAAATGAGGCTGAGTAGGAAATATTAGCAGTGCGACACTAGCAAATGTGCCTCCATATCCACATAATCAAAGGACATTAGAGACTAAGGAGCTTCAAACGGCCTGCATTAGACAGACAACATTATAATGATATGACAAAGGCGAAGCGTCTGAAGAAAATGAAAGCATACTGTGTGGAAATACATAATGAGCTCTGGTGCTCTGGTCAATTCCACCGCTGCCCATTGGCAACTCTGACCCTGCTTCTGCCCAGCTACTGAGCCTGTACTGGTTCATTAAAGCGTGGTGTCAACCCCACTGTGGTACAATGCTTATCTAAAACAGAATGCAAAGGTGCAGAACAACAAGCGATCAGAACTAAAGGGTGTCTTGAGCAAGGCAAGGAGACGCATTGTTCCCCTGGAGTGCTTATTCAGCAAAGGCTTGATCAAGAAAGGACTGGAAATATTGAGATTTTTACATTTTACTTTCTCTTACTCAGGAAAAAAAAATCTAAATAATTTTCTCTGATACACTGATATATACACTTTACACGTAGTAGCCCTTTGTAAACTCAATGTCAAATGCATTAACACTAAAGCTCCTAATCTTGAGAAACTAATTCGTATTAGGAACTGAGGAGCAGTGTTGCTAATTTAAACACTTTGTTTGACAAAAGAACCAAGTAACAAATTTAGGGACTTTTTAGCAGATTTTAGCAACTGTGCTGCACTCAATACAGTTCTCCAGCTCACACCACAACTATTGGTTATAAGAGTTGACAGAGCAGGTTCGAACGAATCACTAGCAGTGTGAAAGGTCTTGATGAGTTGTGCTTATGCAAGCCTATGTTCCCAAACAACCAATCAATGATCACCATTGTCCCAGATGACCTATCACTGATCACCACTGACCCAATGAACTATCACTGATCACCAGTGTTTCCAATGACCTATCACTGATCAATACTGACCCAATGACCTATCACTGATCACCACTATTTCCAGTTACCTATGACTGATCACCATTCTTCCCAGTGACCTATCACTGATCAACATTATTTGTCCACCTGCATGCTTCTGTGTTCCTATTTTTAAACTCTCTTCTTAGCTATATTTACAAAGGACAAAAGTGAACTGTTTCCTGACTGTTCACTGAAACTGCTTAATTTTATATGTTTTTTTTTTAAATAGATATTAAGGCACTTTTGTAAATATAAAAAAAAAGTTTTAAAAAACGTTTGTGGTACACTGACCAAAATTCTTGTTTCTATAAGTAATACATTAAATTACAAAACAATGGAAATTATTATCTTGTGTTCTGTTCAATTTTTATTATCTTCTATTTTATTCTTCAGTGTCTTCAGAAGTGTCCTCAGAAAACCCTTCTTCTTAACGTACAACTTTTTGATATGTAAGTCATTAAGAATTTGCTTGAGCTTGTATGGGAGTATTTTGCGGACTATATTCAAAAGCAATTGCAAACTGTATTTGCAATTGTATTTCCTACTACTGGATGCATAAATTATGACATAATTCAAATGAAAATGCAAATCATGTATTAACATTTGCATTTTCATTTACACAAACATACAGCTTCTGCCAAATTTCAGATGGAAACACAAAGTTTATTTGCAATTGCATTTCCCATGTGTTACGCGTTATGACCCTGTCATATTGAAATAGCAATAGCAATTACCCCGTTTGCTATTTATTTTCCTCAGTGTTGCGTATGGAGTCTGACAATATTCGAACAGAATGGCAAATCCCTTTGCATCTGCATTTCCAATGCCTTACACAGAAACCTGCCAATCAGTGTTGCGGGCGGGAGTATACTATGAGGCGTGTTTGTATTTGGCAGTCACAGTCAACCGCATTTTAGACTGGCTCGCGGTCACCGGAGGTTCACTGTAAAAACCAAATACATTAGGATACAGTTCATTATTACTATCAACTAAAGCAAGTAGATTTTTAAAATTCTGTTTGTTTTATTTGATTATTTAAAAAAAGAAGAAAAAAAAAGAAATGTGTTCTACATGAGTAACTCCTACAATCAAAAAGTTACTGAATTTTAATTATTTTTCTTTTTCTTTTTTTTTTTAACAAATAAAAACCATCTTATTTTCAAAATTGAATTTTGAAAATAATCTCTGATATGAACAATGGAATATAATATAGTGTGAATAATAACTTTTGTTGAGTTTAATTTCTATTTGTTTACAGAAAAAAAAATGTAGCAATAAAAACCACTTTTTTTTTTTCTTTCTTTTTATTTATTTATTTATTTATTTTTGCAGCATTTTGCTGTAGGTGCTAAGACTAACCCTGGGTTTTATGTGGCACAATAATGTTTATATAATAAGAATTGTTTATATCATTAATAATTATTAATAAAATATATGCTATAAAAATAAATAAATACTGTATCCATACTGTATCAGAATACTGCAATACGTTAGATATCCTGTGAAGTAAATGACTATAATCTTAGAATGTTACACAGTTGCCCAGGTCATGCAATTTTTAGACGGTCCCTTACTGAATTTATCATTGTAACGTGCTGGTGAGCTGCGTTTCTGTGAGATAAGATTCAGGGGGATTTAACGGGAGAAAAAATTAAAATACATTCAATACGTATTTTGTCCTTTCTGTGTGTTTATTTTCTGAGAAATAGAAGAGAGAATCTCGAATGTGCAGTGAATCTCCGGTGACCGCGAGCCAGTCTACCACTAGAGGGCAATGATGAGCTGAATGAACACACCTCTTGGTCAGCCAAATGTCCAAAGTCTGCCTGGCAGTAGACACTCCTATGCAACACCATTCACAGCAATGTTTGGTAGTGTTGCACTTAGTACATACTATATAGTGAGATTTAGGACATATGCAAATTAAAGATTTTTTTTTTTTTTTAAGTTTGTGTAAGAGATCGTAATTTTCACGAAAAGAAAAGGTCTGTGTTACATGGAATCATAGAGGAAGCAGACTGAGAAAGTACAGTCATACATTTGTCATACATACAAAGCGGATTAAACTACAGATGTTTTCATCTTTTATTGACGTGAATATATTTATCATGCTTATTTATTTCTTCATAAACATCTCACACACCCTGCACGCAGCAATGTGCTGTTGAATTAATGGTGTTTTTTTTTTTTTTTTTTTTTTTTTAATGATAATAATACGTTATAAAGATACAGTTTTGCTTTAAAAGCCTTACTGGACACAACAAACAGGCTCCAGTTTTAAACTATGCTCATATATAGAGCAGCTTATATAGGCAGTGACCGTTAAAACGAGGCGTGAAGTAAACAAACAGAGCCTGAATAACGGACATCATCATCATCATCATCATCCGGATTTCAAATCCCGCAAGGCGAGTGTGAGATTTGAAATCTGGTGCCTGTTCCAGGAGGGACGTCCCACTTGGTGCACCGGTCGCTTAACTCCGCCTCCAAACATCGAGAGCGTGATTTGATTGGACAGCAATCCGGAAGCCACAGCCCCCTCCTTCATGTATTGGCTGGCAGCGGATCTGCAACGACCTTTAATGCACAGTGAGAAAGAGTGAGTTTAGTCAGAGTGAGCCGTTGAGGGGATGGAACCGGTAAAACCGGGCCAGAAATCAGAACCACACTGTTCTTAACAGTTATCGTGACATGACTGGGGATCTGTTCAACCGGGCCCACGATATAGATATCAATATCTATCAGTTGGCTTTCTTCTTTTTTTGTGTTTGTTTGGTTTCATTTTTGCCTGGACGTCTGTGTTAGGAGCAAGGACGCGCAGATCTCACGGCAATGCGCCGTGCCACAGAGTTCCCTACAGCGCAAACGCCCTTTGTGGATCTATATTTCGTGGCTGGGGCCCCAAAGCTCTCATAAAGATTCTTCAGCGGAAGCCCGGTGACTCACTGCATGCTGCAGCCGCGAGCAGAGGGGACTCACTGCATTCTAATAGGAGGAGAGACGCGGGAGATAGGACTCGCCTCGGTCCTATTACACACACACGCGCGCGCGCGCGCACGCACACACACTGCTGGAGCACTTTGCACCCACATCCACGCACTGTAGCGCGCGCTGGACCTCTCCGTGGCTTTCCTTGGCTTTTGCAGAACATTGCGCATAAAAGGATGTAACCTGGCTTTTTGTGTGTGGTTATTGGGTTATTGTGGTTTGGTTTTTGGGTTGTTATTTTTTTTGACTGGACAGCGCGCTGTGTGCTGGGTAAGTGTGCATTTCTAATCTGTTCTGAAATGTGATGTGATATGATGTGATGTGATGTGATGAGAGAGAGATGTCATGTGCGCTTCAAACCCGAAGCAGTACTTGCTGCTGTGTCACAACCCATGCAACAGATTTGTTTTTATTTGGGGGGGGGGGGGCTAAATATAAATTGACATGACATTATACCATAGAGCAGAAATGGTGAGCGCGCGCGAAGGGGTTATTTCTTTTAACGCATCTGTATTCATAGTGTTGCCTCAAGACAGACAGGTACAGATGGGGCCCCAGTTAAGCCTCTCTTTGTGATAAGAAAAACCCCCAAAACAAAACAAAACACGATTAGTAGGCTGTATACACATGAAGTGTGAGCTCAGGTGTGTATGCGTATAGTTCAGCTCGTGCGCATTTATTTTGAAATTCTAGTCCTGTACGCGTTGTTAAAACATGATAAATAAACACACCGGGCTGTGCTTAGCTGTAAAGCGTCCGACGCGTTTCAAGGTTACATTATTTACACGCTGTTCACGTAGTTCGCTGAGGAATGAGGAATATATCAGATGCGCTTTTCGTGAGGATGGGGAGGGGAAAAAGCCGCATTAAAAAAAGCACAAAAAAAAGAGCAGTTTGATTTGTGGAATATTCAATTATTCAGGAATCATTTCCCCAACAGTAATAGACGATTTGCAAGAAATACGTTTCCGACAAACAGTTTATTTTTGTATGTTTTGCAGGTGAGAGGAATCACAGAAAAGCTGTTCGGTCGTGGAAGCCGGATGGTGGTGTGGTGATCCAGCGCGCGCAGGCTTTCAGCAGAATATCAATTAGATGTTGAGCCGCAACGCTGCTTGTGGAAACGTCGAAGAGATTGTTTGACGGAGGAAAAGACCGCACAATGTCTTTGTGCATTGTTTCACAATGAACAGACTTGTAACTGGAGGTGTGAATTGTGAGATCGCTTGACGGATCAACAGGTCGCAAGCGTAAAGCGCATCTAGAGCCATGGCGCTCGTGTCGAGAGGAATGCACCTCTCTGCTTTGTCTTTCTTACTCTTATGGGCACAAGCCCTGACATTGAAAAACTTGAACTTTACGATCTCCGAGGAAAAGAACCAGGGTGTGATTGGAAACATTGCCAAAGACGCAGGGCTCGAGCTCAGAGAGCAGGGCAAAAAATCCAACTTCAGGGTGCTGGAGAATTCAGCTCCACACCTCATAGATGTGGACCCTGAAAGTGGGCTGCTCTTTATCAAGCAGAGGATTGATAGAGAAACACTGTGCAAACGAAACCCTAAGTGCCAGCTCTCTATGGAAGTGTTTGCCAATGACAAAGAGATCTACATGATTAAGGTAGACATACAGGACATAAACGACAATGCGCCCAGCTTCCCTTCTGATCAGATCGACATCGATATTTCAGAGAACGCTGCCCCTGGCACCCGCTTTCCCCTAGCTGCTGCCTATGACCCCGACACCCGGGAAAATGGCCTTAAAACATATCAAATCACACGAGATGATTACAGCATATTTTCTCTGGATGTGAAGTCTAGAGGAGATGGAACTAAATTTCCTGAGCTGGTCGTCCAAAGGTCTTTAGATAGAGAGGAGCGCAGCCATCATACTCTAATTATAACTGCCACAGATGGAGGAGAGTATCCAAAGTCAGGTACAATGCAAATCAATGTGAAAGTAATTGATTCAAATGACAATAGCCCTGTTTTTGAGCAGTCCTCTTATGTTGTGGAAATTCCTGAGAATTCTCCACCAGGCACAGTGTTGATAGATTTAAATGCCACTGACCCAGATGAAGGAAGTAACGGGCAGGTTACATATTCTTTGAGTTTTTATGGCTCGGATAGAATCAAAGAATTGTTCTCGATAGACCCCAAAACAGGTGTCATAAAGATTCAGGGGAAAATCGACTATGAGGAAAACCCAATTATAGAAATTGATGTGCAGGCGAAGGATCAAGGTCCGAATCCTGTTCCTGGTCACTGTAAAGTCACTGTTAAAGTGCTTGACAGGAATGACAATTGGCCATCAATAGGCTTTGTGGCGGTTCGGCAGGGGGCAGTTAGTGAAGCAGCACCCCCAGGGACTGTCATTGCTCTGGTGAGAGTGACAGACAAGGACTCTGGCCGCAATGGGCAGCTCCAATGTAGGATTTTGGGCAATGTCCCTTTCAGACTTGAGGAGAACTCTGACAATTTCTACACAGTGGTGACCGATAGACCGCTGGATCGAGAAGTGAAGGATGAATACAACATTACAATCATGGCCAAAGACAGTGGTAACCCTCCACTGAACGCCACAAAGTCTTTTACAGTCAAAATACTGGATGAGAATGATAATGCACCACGGTTCACAAAGATGGTGTATCTCCTTCAGGTGCCTGAAAACAACATCCCAGGAGAATATCTTGGCTCAGTTCTGGCTCATGACCCAGACTTGGGCCAAAATGGCACTGTTTCTTATTCCCTCCTTCCATCTAACGTGAGTGAGGAATCCATTACTACATACGTGAACATCAAACCTACTGATGGAGCCATTTATGCCCTAAGGAGTTTCAATTATGAGCAGACCAAATATTTTGATTTCAAGGTCCAGGCTAAGGACTCAGGTAATCCCCATCTGGAGAGTAACACTACAGTACGTGTGAGTGTACTTGATGTCAATGACAACATCCCAGTCATTGTGCTGCCACTGCTGCAAAATGATACAGCAGAGATCCATGTCCCACGCAATGTTGGTGTAGGCCATGTTATTACGACAGTGAGAGCAGTGGACAACGACTTCGGTGAGAGCGGCCGCCTTGCCTACGAGATCTCAGATGGCAACGAGGAGCACCTGTTTGAGATTGATTCTGTGACCGGAGAGGTGCGGACAGCTCAGCCACTGTGGGAGGAGGTGTCTTCTGTTGTGGAGCTCATCATCAAAGTGACAGACCATGGAAAGCCCACACTCTCTGCCATGGCCAAGCTTGTGGTCAAGGCATATTCAGGACCCCTGCCAGAGGGCGAGCCGCGGATCAATGCTGAGCAGCATGGCTGGGACGTGTCGCTCCCTTTGATTGTCACACTCAGCGTCATTTCTGTCATGCTGCTGGCAGCCATGATTGCAGTCGCCGTCAAGTGCAAGCGGGAAAACAAGGAGATCCGCACCTACAATTGCCGTATCGCAGAGTACTCACACCCACAGCTGGGCAAGAGCAAAAAGAAGAAGATCAACAAGAATGACATCATGCTGGTGCAGAGCGAGGTAGAAGAACGTGACACCATGAACGTGATGAATGTAGTGAGCAGCCCCTCGCTGGCCACATCGCCAATGTACTTCGATTACCAGACACGTCTTCCCCTCAGCTCGCCTAGGTCCGAGGTCATGTACCTCAAACCAACAGCCAACAACCTCAGCGTTCCCCAAGGACACGTGGGTTGCCATACAAGTTTCACAGGGCCTGTGACTAGCACCACAGAGACACCGGTTAACAGAATGTCCATAATTCAGGTACGCAAGGCTGTTTATATTTTCTTTTCTCATCACCCTGTCCTTCCTTCTTTTGCTTTCTCTGACTCTGTCTTGCCCTGTCTGTTTAGATGAATAAGTGTGTGTATGCAGAGCAGCTGGCATGAAGGGTGGGGAAGAGGGGGAAATGGGAAGGGGAGGTAGGAAGGGGGGAATGGTGGTGATATGTAACATTACTCACTCCCGTTCTTTATGTACTGCAAAGCCTAACTCTCTGTCCATGTTTGATATCCAGCTTTGCCCATATTATTTAAGGTAATGTATTTTGGTGAATCGAACAGATAACATAATTCTATTACAGAGGTATTGTTTAGATTTACTTGTAGGTATAAGTGAGACACTGATAAATAGACAGGCTTGGTGTCTTGCATTCATTATATGATTAATGCTTTACTGCTTTTGTTCATGAAGGGTACTCCACCAGTTCTGGCAAACAAATAGAGCTTTCATCACTCTCCAGCTTATTGTCTGTCTTCATTTATCTGGATGTGTAATTTTAATTTTAACATCTAAAGGTTTTGTTATGCACTTTTTTTTTAATCACAGTAACCAAATGATCTCTGCATCTCACTATAGTCAACAATGGCTCAACTATAGACTTGTGCTTTTTGTAGAGGGAAATAAAGAGCTTTGGTGGATTTCTTCATTCCTCACTAATGCGTCTTTGTGTGCAGCACTTTGACTAAGCCACTGACAACTCCTGTGTCTCTGTTAATACTAAGCCAATTTCAAGGCATTTGAAATCTGTCGTGTCAAACAAGGCTAAAGTCCCTATTTTAAACACAGCTATGCCAGGTGCAGACCTGAAGCCTTGTGAGATTACAGCTAGCTACAAATAATTTACCTGTCGCTCTGTCTTTTCTCCTCCCTTTAATGTGTGCTTCTTATTAGATTTTGTGCTCATGTGGAGTTATGTTTTCTTGTGTCTAGTGATGTTTTTCAGTGTGCTGTAGCTTAAACATATTCAGTGTGAAACTCTGTGAAATTTGCTTTCACTCACCTCATATATATATATATATATATATATATATATATATATATATATATAAGTGTGCTTGTGTCTGAAGTTGTTGTTTTAATCGGAGCATGTCAGGTGTAATTGAAATGAGTATGGATGTGAAGGAGTTTGATGTTGGGGGTATTTCAGCAGCTGCTAATTTGTGCATTTATGCATCTGTGCATTTAGCATGTCACTGTTAGAAAGTGTCAGTTTATATGTGCGTGTTGTGAAAGAGGTGTTGGTTTTGTGTGCAAGCTGAATGTGGGCGTTCTATCTTCGTCTATCATCGTCTATCATCGTGTAAAGTGTGCAGACCGTAGGTCAGCATGTGTGTGACCATTTATGATGGGACTAATAATAAGCAGAATAATTATAAATGCTTGAGCGAGCTGCAATTCATCATCAACAACCCCTGCATAGTACCTCTCTTACCACCTCTTCAAGCTGCAAAATAAAATGAATATGCTTCAAACATCACACTCACCTTGACTATGGTGAAGAAAGCAGACACATACACACACACACACACACACACACACACACACACACACATTTTTTTGTATTCTGGCTACTGGATGCGCATGGTAGAGCTTCTTCCATACATCAAACTGTGTGCTTTCTTTCTTTCTTCCTTCCTTTTTTAAACACCAAAATGATGGACGGAGGCAGAGCTCGGATCCTGTTACTGAAACCATAAAACAATCAGAGCCTGGCAAAGAGGGAGCTGGAGGGTGTCATAGATCTGAGAAGTGTTGTTATAGGAAACATGTCAGAAGGAAAAACTTTAAACCTCCCTAAATCAATCGAAGTTCACCCCACACTTCTGTCATTAGTGCTGGGAACCGACAGATTGACCAGCATAAACACACACACACACACACACACACACACACACACACACACACACACACTCCCTCCCTCCCTCAGCTCAAAAAAAGCTGTAGAAGGGCACCTTAAGCAGCTCCTATTAGGCCCGGAGGCTTTTTAATGATATTTTATAGCGGGAGGTCCAGGGGTTGGAAACAGCTGGCCACACCATGAGTGGAGCTTGCTTGAAATAAGCAACGATTGTGTGTGTGTGTGTGTGTTAAGGAGGTGCCACTGGCTGAATCTCTTGGTGAGCTGAAACGTCGTGTAATTTGCCTGGCAGTGCAGGAGCTCCATGATAACAGGATGGAGGATGAGTAATGGCACTTAATTGCGCTGCAGGCGCCCGGGCATATTACTTACTGACGAATCAAGGTTAAAGAGAATTATCCATGCAATCCCTCCAAGCCAAGAACAAGGGATTTCACTAATTTGTTTAAAAGTGGTTCGTTTTTTTTTTCTTGTTCTTTTCCTTACCTTGAAAATGTTCCTTTTCCACGTGCTATCCGGAGCTTGAATTAAAGCCAAGAGAGGATTATCTATCGGGGTTTCTTCTTGCATGCGACTTAAAACGCACGGCTTATGGAAATGAATAATTCCACTTGTTCTTAATGGGTTTAAATTTATCACATGGCAGATAGTAAATGCAATAACCAGTAGATTGTGTTCATATTCCGGCTTCTGAGTACGGACATGCATGTAAGCTGAGCTATGTACATAGCACATGAGGTAACATGGCTATAAAAGTCTCCTCTAGGTGGCGACAGTCTGCCTAGAAAGTTTTCAGAGATGGCTGAAGAAACAACTTGGTCTGGTTTTGATCTGAATATAATTTTAAATCAACTTCTACAGTGCAAGTAACACCTGTTTCATTGCTAGTTTGAATTGCATCGATCCAATTTATTCATCCTTATGAAGTACAAATCCTCCTGTGCTTCGACTGTAAGGTGAAATGCTTCCTCCTTATCCTGATGAAATCTGCTTTCACTGCTTCGGTCGCTGATGTTTTCTGTTTTTTTCCTACAAGAAAAGGTCAGTGGATATGCAGAAGGACAAATAAAGCAGACAAAACCAGTAATTTACTTAGTTTGGAGATGGGAGATGTAAATATGAGGAAAAGGCTGGTTTGAGTGTTTTCTTATAGAGGTCATATATATGAAAGGGTTCCCTAAGGATAACCATGATTCATAGAATATTTCCTTCAATACAGCGTTCCTCTGATAAATAAGGGACGGTGGAAAAGTGAGACACTACAGCAGATTTACGTTGTGAGCTGATGTTATTGGTGAATGAATTAGGGTTCTTGTGATCTTGGTTTTGTCACATAGGGCAGTAAAATTTTCTGTTAGGTACTTAGTGGCACGTGGGAGAAGTGATACATTGACAAACGGCTAGGGCTTGAAGACTCAATATGTGTCTACTAAGTGCCCCCCTTTGCTTGTCGCTCTCTCTCTCTCTCTCTGTCTCTCTCTCTCTCTCTCTCTCTCTCTCTCTCTCTGTCTCTCTCTCTCTCTCTCTGCCTGTGTCTGTTTGTGTGTTCT
>JANDJT010000002.1:23624808-23642131 GCA_024331685.1 Stegophilus panzeri | reverse complement strand
CTGTAAAGCTGCTTTGAGACAATGTCTATTGTAAAAAGCGCTATACAAATAAAATTGAATTGAAATTGAATTGAATTTTTGAAGTGGAATACTTGTTTCATTATGAGTCTGTGCATCATCTCTACAGCCTGCTACAAAAAGGCCTTCTATTATAACTACATTGTCGAACGCATGGAAGTGCATACTAGATAATGCTGTTTAATGCATTTGTGTATGCGTGTGTGTGTGTGTGTCTCAAGGTCTACAACACATTGCTCTTGAAGGATAAAGAAATATTGCTTATTCAGTGTTGCATGGTTAGGTTATTTAATTACTTAAGCAGGCAACAGAAGCTATTACCATAAACTGTAAACTGGAGAGAGGGAGAGATGTACCAGTGTGATGCAAGACCACAAAGCCTGACCCTTGAAGCAGGAAATACAAAAGTAGTTAATTTGCCTGGTCAAGACATCTCAAGCTCTTGCGGTTTTGGTTTTCAAACTACATTCCGACTCTTGGATACGTCAGACAGGTGCGATACAGGATTTACGATGTGGCGCTTGCCATTCTGCTTTTCATCTCAAAGGCTTAAAATTGCTCTCCGACAGCCTGCTTGTTTTTTCACAGGCTTTTGAGGTTTTGTGTTCTTCCATCGATCTTACAGTAAACAGTGGTTTTCTTCTCTCCTCGTACAACACAGATGTTTGGAGAAACGAGCCGCTGTTAGTCCCTGTCAATATTTGCACGAGCTCCTCCACTCTGTGCACTATAACCTTAACCGCTAATGGTAGCCATGCTCAGTGCTGAAAGGCATTATTATTAGACTTGCAATAGATCATACTCTGGTTTGAGTTGATATTTGTTTAACAGGGGAACAAATAGAGAGGAAAAAAACCTGTACTTTAGTTGCTCGTCCTGTAAGAATGCTTTATGCACTGCATGTTGCTTACAATGAAAGTTTCTTTTCTCTACAGTGTAAAGGAATTACAACTTAGCAAGTGAAAATATTTCAAATATAGTCAAATGTATCTAGTATTTGGTATTATAAGATTCAAATTAACCAAATACACTTTCTTATTCCATTGGCAGGTAATTTAGCTTCTTATTAGAAATAAATGCTTAAAATTAACTAAATTATCTGCCAATAAAAAAAAAAGTTTAAAATGAGGGAAGAATGTCTAGAAATAGGTTCAATAATCATATATTAGGTTTATTGTAATCTAATATTTGGTTCCACTGGATACAGTCGACTATATCCCAGATATTATCATTTGCTAAGATGTCATTTTTTTGTGGTACACATTCTGACATTGTTTATATTAAAAAAAATTTGTACACCGGTCTTTGCTATGTTGTGAATCCCAAATATTGACTCCCTGGCTGGGTGTTACAAGTGTTCACGCTGAAGAATTAGTCAGTTTGACAATTGCTTGGATGATGGAGAACACGACTGGACACTCAAATCAAATTAGTGCTTTTCAGAGACCAGTAAATAGATAAGGATTGTAATTTTGACCCAAGTTTAATGAACATTAAACCCTTCTATTATATTGGATAAAAAAGCTACATCCATTATGTTATGGGTCAGAATGACTTCCACAGTTTAAATACACACAAAAAACAGCAAAGAACAGCTTAAAACAGTAAACTTTTATTACGGCGTGTCCGAGACAAGCCATAAGAAGAAATATTTGCATATAAGTTCATGACCCTAAATGAGAAAAAAGAGAGATTAACCAGTATTTCAGACATCTCAAATGTGAAAATGGGTCAAATTGACCTATACATAATAGGAGGGTTAAAGGAAAACGCCACCCTGGAACATTAAATATGCTTGTATGGAAATATTTTCGGAGATTCTGGTGTGAATTTATTGGTTGGTTGATGGTGTGGTTTTGCTGTTCCAGTGAGACGTTAGTGGTTGTCTGCTGCTCTGATGTCACTGGAGGACATTGCTAGTGCAATTTGTTTGGACCTTTGTTGTATTATTTTTTTTTTGTATGTGGGTCTGCAATGGTGTATGGGTGGGTGTGTTTCATCTTTCTGGTCCAGCCCATTGCCACTTGCTTTTGTTTCCTTACTGGATGATCACTAATTGCTAAAAGGCCATTTAATAAAAGGAAAATTATCAGTGCTTCTTTTACACTATCCGTTGTTACCCAGATGAGGATGGGTTCCCTTCTGAGTCTGGTTCCTCTCAAGGTTTCTTCCTCTTACCATCTTAGGGAGTTTTTCCTTGCCACCGTCATCCACCGGCTTGCTCAATTGGGATAAATGTGCACATTTAAAATCTGTATACTGTGTTTATATGTTTTTATAAAGCTGCTTTGAGACAATGTCCATTGTAAAAAGTGCTATACAAATAAAATTGAATTGAATTGAATACTTTTCACTATTTTTCAACATTATATTAATGAGAAACCTAAATCCCATTGGTGCCACCACAAGTTGCAGCATTGTGTGTAATGTAGGAAAAAAGTAGAAAAAAAAAACATGTTTTGAAAGAAATTTAAACTTAAAACATAAACTCAGACTTTGACTGCAAATAACTCTTGGATGCCGCTGAAGATCACGTGTTAATTATAAAGATTGAAGTTGTTTGGGGTGTATTTTTCCTTTACACTAGCACTTTCTGGACTAGGCTTACAAACAGTAAGAAGCCTTTGAAACTGTCCACAGTCAGAGATGAACAATTTGTTCACTCCATGCTGTGACCCCAAAACACACACAAAGCTGGGTTTTATGGTGCACTTTGCCTTGAGGGAATGAATAGAGGCAGGATGATGCTGAGCCTCCACTGCCTGGGTGGGAACACACAAGATTGTTCAATCACCAGCTGTGTTTTGAAGTACCATCCCGCTTCTTTATTATTTCCGAATTATGCTGGCGACTCAGCGGGGCATTCCGAACCCTCAAGGGCCCTTGGAATGCTTCTCATGGGCCTACTTGAGCTTAATTGTCTAAATGGCAGAATCCACTCTAGGGTTCTGTTTGTTTGGTTCAATTTTAGATTCTTTTGTCTTGAATGTCCTGTTAGCTTAAGTATGTATTGGGTTCATTAATATTCAAAGACCAGTAAGACCGAGGATGAATTTTAGTGAAAGTTGGTGTTTTATATCTAATCAAGTGGAACTTTTTTGAGTGTTGGCAGTCACCCAGATTGAACGCTGCCTCTTCTTTGAGTGCCCTCAGGTAAGTTCCTGTGCTGGGGAGTGAGTGTCTTTCTTGTGAGAAGCCAACAGAGAGATCTGCTTTTTCACGCAGCACTTATTTGACTTGCAAAATTGTCCTGTTCTTCTCTTTTGTCTCTCTTTTAACTATAATAAAACATTTGAGGAACTGTCGTCACCCCTGATTGTTTGACTGCAGATGTGTTTTGAAACCTGCGTTCACAAACAAGCTCCTGCAAAGGGTGAAATCAATGGCAAAATTGGATTTTTGTGAATAGCAAATTCATAGACAGTTTCGCAGTCCTATATTTTGTAAACCAAACTTATGTACCATTTTTGAATCATCATTCACATATACAGTTCAGTAGCTTACATCTTACTATATAGGTTTAAAGCTTACCAGATCTTTGACAGGTGTGACAGTTTTACAGTTTCTCCTGAGACATCCACAGAAATGATGCTCTTCAAAACGTTACAGCAGTTCAGTGTTTGAGTTCAAAGACATCCCTCTTGAAGGATAACAAGAAATATTGCCTAGCTAGTGTTGTAGTTATCCCAAATTTGTAAATGATGTATGGAAATTGTAAGTATACAGTATATAATTTGTAATCACAACATGGACATTGTGAAGATATAAATTAGGATTTATAGTTGTAAAAATTGAGAATAATTGAGGATTGCGCTCACAATGACAGCTGCATTGTTATTAATCTGATTATGGATCAGTTATGGTCTCATGATTACATTTAGGCACAATTGTTTTCCACAGAAAATGACTCCATATTGTTAGTGTGTTAAATGTTGATATAGTGAATGTATGTAACACTAATCACATTCCTCACATACAGTCTTGAAAATTATGTATGTTTATGGAGCAGCCCTTGTCAAAAAATCCTAAAGGATACCAATAAAAAAAACTTGTACAGGATTCTAATTATAATTTCTATCATATTCAGGAACCACTGCTATAAGATTTCTATAGGAATTGTTTTATAGGACAAGATATAAATATACTGTAGGACCACTTCTACAGGATTTTTTTAATGGGATCCATTTGGGTTCCTATTCAGGTCTATATGGGAATTCATTGTGATAGTTTTAAGAATCCTACAGGTGCACGTTTCAACTTCATTTTTCTTTTTTTATGAGAAAATAGTACTTTTTAGACTGTCTTGCAGTTTGATTTAACTTACTTTTCAATATGAACTTTTACATTTTAATCAACTATTACTAATGTTTATCTATCTATCTATCTATCTAGATAGATAGAGAGATAGATAGAGAGATAGATAGATAGATAGATATTAGTAATAGTATAAAATTAGAAAATACTCTAATTTTGAAGAAAATCTTTTAGGATTTGAAAACTCCCTAAGCACCCTATGTAATTTCCAATTACATACGAAGAATCAAATAAGATCCGACTCGATAAACTGAAATTCCAATAAGACTCATTGACAAGGGGGTTGAGTAAAGATGGTATTTCTGGTCACCTTTGATCACAATCCTGATATAGGAGAGTGAGGGGATTGTGTCAGTGGGTAATTACAGCACAGTGGTTCAACTTGAGCAGTTGACCTTTTCTATTAGCGCGATCACTCGCTAGCACGCGAGTGAGAGGTTTCTCAGGTCACTGCGGTTAAATCGATGGCCCGTCCAAATGTGGAACACGGTTTGACTTTCCAGTGTGCACTCATTTCTTTCCCAGTGTTCTTAGATTGCTGAGTGGCAGGACATGGGGGTAATATGAACCCAGTGACTGTGGCCTTGTCTGTTACACACATCAGGCTTGTCAGCACTTGTGTTTTGTACACAGTCTTATCTGTTTATGGTAAGTCTTGTTCCACCTCGCCTTTTGCCACTTGCTTGAGTCCCATCGTAAATAAAAGGTGCTTTGTTGCCATAAGATCACCAGAGTGACAGGGCTAGTTAAAGCATAGCCTCAAATAGCACGCGGGTTTTTTTTTTTTATCTTAATATAAAAAGGAACAACAAATGAAACATGTATTCAAGTCGTTGAAGGGATTAAAAGTAAAGTACAGAATTTAAAGGAAATTTTAGGTTAAAAGTGCTGCTCAAATGTGGAGCGAGTGTATTTAATTTAATAAATTAGTAAAAAGGAAACCCCAAAGCACAGGGAGAACATGCAAACACCACACATGCAGGGCAGAGGTGGGAATCAAACCCTCAACCCTGGCAGTGTGAGGCAAATGTACTAACCACTATGCCATCATAACACTGATGTAATACTTGATATAGCATTATTATATTATAATATTGCTTGCCTGAATCATATCCATGGTAGTACCGCCAATGGAAAGAAAAATAGAAATAGTTTAAAGGTGTATAGGACACATATAGAAGCATTTTGGCATAAAAGCTCCCCGGTTTGATCCTAAAGTCAGGTTACTGTCTGTGTTAGAGTTCTCTGGTTTTCTCCCACTATTATCCTAAAACTTACTGTTTTGGATATGCTGTGAATGTGTACTTGCATAGTGCACCACAGTGGGTTGGTGTCCCATCCAGGGTGCATTCCCAGCTCATGCCCATTCCTGGTATAGGCTCTGGATCTACCGCATCCTTGATCAGGATAACGTGCTTACTGAAGACAAATGAATGGAAGTGGTATTTTCCAAATCAATATTTGCTTTTATTTCTTTCTGGAAGAGAAAAAAAAAACAAACCTCTTCCTTCCTTTCTATCTCCTGAGGAATGCTGGTACAACGGTAATAGACTGCCATACTGGCACTTAATGTTTTTGAGTGAAGGATCACTGGCGCCTTTTCAAAGTTAGATCCATCTACAGACTGGGGCGCTATGATTGATCCAGTGAGGGAGGAGTTTGTAACTCATTTCGTCTAGTCAGAGAATTGTTTTCCTAGCTGATAATTACAGTAGCTTCTTCTTTCTCTCTCTCTCTCTCTCTCGCTCCCCCCACACACACTTCATTCTTGTCATTTTAAATCAGCTGTGCAATGGTTCATGTCTGTGATGACCCAAGCCAGATACCTGATGATGAGATTATCCTGTCATCGACGTGAACTTTGTGAATTCTCTGCAATCGATCGACAACAAGGCTGCTCAAAAGCGAAGAGTCACTCTAGAACAATGTTACATTTACCACAATGGAGAAGACAGGACATGCGAATATACACGTTTTCTCTCTCTCTCTCTTTGTCCTCCACCTTTTTCTCCAACCATTTCTTGAATAATCATGAGAACAGTGATCATTTTCTGTCGACGCGGGCGCGTATGTGTTCATAACAAACAGACCGTAGAAACTGCTGCTATTTATTAAGCTCAGTTAAACAAGAAGACCAGTCCATGACTGGTATGTCAAGGGGCAAAATGAAAAAAAAATCAACAGAAAACAACCTTAAATGCTGAAGAGAGAGAGGGAGAGAGAGAGGGAAATTAGTGAGGTTCTGAGGTTTGCTTGCTCTCCAGGTTTCTCATTTGAGGAGGAATTCTTCTGTGTCTTTTAAGAGAATGTCAAGTGGCTTTATAGCTGTAGATTATGTGCAGTTGTATCTTGTGGGTTTTGCTGATTAATTCCATAGCCTGACTTTCTCCAACAACTCACTTAAAAGACTGTGTAGTGTTTCTGTGGCATTCTGGCACTGCAGTTTAAGCAGCATGTTCTTTTTTAAGAACACAAACACACACATGCGCATGTCCTCAGTATAACAGGCCACAGAGAGTTGACACAAACAGTGGTTCTTTATTCCAGTTCTGGATACCATGTACTCTGAACACGTTTCCCCTGCGGCCCTGACACACCACACCAGTGTCGAAGTAACCACGGCTGATGGAGATGAAAAACCTTTTGTGAAATATTGCTTTCTAATTGCTTTAAAGTCCTCCGTCTTCAAGTTAAAACAAATCCAAATTTGGCTTCATAGTTGCTTTATTTGTGCCCTACATAGAATATAAAATGGTGGAGCCTAACGCCCTACCTCATGGCCTCATGAATAGTATAGACAGAGTATTTAGTCACAGAAAATTCACAACTGCTTATGCTTTTTTTTTTTTTTTTTTTTTTTTTTACATGCTTTGGTATGCTTTTCATTCAAACATCTCTGTATATCCAATAAAGAGTAACGTATTGGCACACTTGACTGCGTTTTCACGCATAGCCAGTCATTAATTAAACATTTGTTCCCGTTTATTTTCAGTAAACAGTAAAGTATTGTCAGCATTGTTTTATGTGTGCGCACTGCCACTGAAACCAACTCTCTGCCTCGTGCTTACTAGTTCACACTGTGAGAGATAAATAAGGCAGCGCCACACATTTCAATATTAAATTACAGTAAATATGCCTAGCTTGGTTTTTTTAAATTTGTTTATTTGAATTTTGAGTTGTATTTTACTTCTCCAAATGCCCTAGGTTTAGCGCCAGGTTCAGATTTGTTTCCTGCGCTGTTTTCTATGCTGCAAGCAAGTGATACAATTCCCAGATCGTGATCTAATCTATTTGTTCAATTTTCCCTGAATGAAAATGAACAGCTTTGCTCACCACAATGTTAAGAATAACATGTATATTAAAACGCATATGCATAATTAGTTGTTAGAAGTGAGTATTTGCTATTAGCTATTTGGCAGAAAAGCCTTTATAGATGCATCCATAGAGAGCAGACTACCCCGGTCACTCTACAGAAAGCCTGAGCAATTTTTTTGAGTCGTTTTTTCTCAGACGTCTGTCTGCTCTGTCATTTTGTATGGACTATACGTTATTTCTAAAGTAACGTGAAATCATCCATACTGGCCCTTCCCCTCAATGTTTGGTAGTCTGTTACACAAAGTGACAAGACTCTGGAGGGTTTACGAAGATTGACCAAATACACACCAGGTGGTCCACGACTACATTTGGCACCATCTCTGAGATGTTTATATAGATGTGACATACAAACATAAGGGAGGAGTACGGGTTCTTTGACCTGTTGCACACACATATAACACACCCTGTGATTACTGTAACCATCTTAGCAAAAGCTCTAATGCAGCACGCTTAATAAGAGTTAGGCCAAGTAGTATGTTTACAAAGAGAGACACCTAAGCTTAAAAAAGACCCCTATGTGTCATTACTTCAACTGCTCTTCCAATTCAAGCTATTCCGCTCTAGTTTAGAGCCAGTTATTTTCCACAAATATCAGGTGTCTAGGTATCCAATGACTGTTTAAGCATCTGGGACCTTCTGCGTCATTTATTGTGTATTCTGATACAGTTTAAACAGTACAAAAAAAGGAGACTCATAACAGTTTATGAAGTTCTACATTTCAAAACACAGCAGGATTCAGTTATCTTTTCTCTCTCTCTCTCTCTCTCACCGTCTGTAATGAAAAGTTATGGTGGTGATAAGTCACGTTGCCATTGATTGTTTCTTTGTTCCTTCTTTCCTTCCGTTCTTCCATCCATCCGTCCATCCTTTCTTCCTTTTAGTGGTAATCTAGGTCCTCATTCCTCATTCTCTGTAATGAATAGTTACGTCACCAGTGAGTCACGTTGCCATTGCTGAGTGTTAAGAGATGCTGTCTGAGTCAGGGGTATCGATTTTATGTACTTGCCATGTCCGCTCCACCTCACAAAGTCTTCCTCTCTCTCTCGCTCTGTCTTCCACTCTTATGTCAATAAACCTAGCTCACCGTAGCGTTAGAGGTGTGCATCTGGACAGTGGAAAGTGGCACTTTTATTTACATGCTGGAGGTCATATATGAAGAAAAAAGGTTCATTAGCACATGAACGTATTGGCTGCTCATGCTGTGCGATGCTAATTTGTTTGGGAAATTGAACCTACTAAGGACATTAGAAAATATCAGGCAGGCACAAAAAAAATAAAGACTGCAGGCGGGATTGGTCAGAATTCCTTTGGGAAGGATGGAAACAGGATTTTAAAAAAATAAAAATAACAGTCTCCTGTGCATCTCTACATAGCAGTGAATGATGTGCTCCACCCTGTTGTTCATGCCTCACCCATCCAGTGGACTGTTGTTTAAATATTTGTGGTTGTTTGTGTGTACTATGGGTCTTTTGTGTCTGTGTTTCCACAGATATTAAACATTAAGTCATGTGTCTCTTGCTCTGTAATACATTTCATTGTTTGTTGTGGACAGTAATGTTCGAAGGACAGTATAGGATTCAAGGACTTTTCAGACCAGCCCCCTTCTGTGTGTGTCTCTGTGTGTGTGTGTGTGTGTGTGTGTGGGTAGGTAGGTAATGTGGCTTAAAAGCATTATTTGTGCTCATTGTACAGGTCTTCCTGAGGGAGACTTGGCTTGCTACCAGAATGGATGCGTAGGGAATCCAAAGGCTTCACTAGAGGCTGAGCTCTCAACAGAAACCTTAGCTCATTTCTAAATCACTTCATGCTTTTATATATCAATTACACACTGCTTATGCTGCATTGGAGTGTTGCAGCACCACATGCTTTTACTTTCCTGTTTGTTTAAGTGCTCAAAATCTTTCAGTCCTGCTAGGTTACACAGCCACTGCCAGATCGCAGTGTCTTATTTACTCAGAAGTCCTATTTACTATATATCAGTGTTTACTGGGTTACATATTATTATCTGAATCTGGGAGCAAACTGTAATAATACTGTCAGAAATAACAGCATGGCCATACAAAACACAAAAGATGTAGATCTGATCGAGTCAACGTGCATTTTTCTCCTCCATATGTCCTTGTGGAAAAGAACAGCCTCCCTCTTGATAGCAAGATTGTGTGCTATCAGATTACAGGATTATATTCTGTTATTTTGAAAGGGGAAACTGATTTTTTTCCCACCATACATACATCTGCCGCACATCCTATCTCTCTTTACTGATCAGGGGTGGTTTTGGCCAAACTGTACATGCAAGGCAAGGGTGCTTGCATATCTCTTTTAATCTGACCCTGGGATTATGTTAATCTTGATGTGTTTATTTGATGAAAGTAGGATTTGTAATATAAATTGTAGTTCACAGTATGAGCATGCATGTGTGAGGTTAAAATAAATTACATACAAAGCCACAATTTAAATTATGTTATTTAGTGTAACAATGGCTTCTTTTAAAACATGTATCTAGTTTAGTTTGTGTAAGAGCAAGCTAGACAAAACACTATGGATTTTTTTTTAATTTAATGCCAGAATTTGCACTTTTTCCAAAAGTTTTTAGAAGCAAATTTCCCGAAACCATTCTCAGCACGGATGAGCCGATGTTGATTTTGTGAAAGCACACGGTTCGATCTCCGGAATGCTCAGAGGTTAATATTTTTGATGACGTTTGATTTATTTGATAGAAGCACGTACATGTCATATAGTCTGAGTAATCGGATGAGTGATACAGGCAACAGCCAACGGCAAAGCTATCCTCAGAGAAAGGGGATTAATTCTGCAGTTTAGAGCAGTAATCTGTTTTGTGCTGCTTAAAATACAAAGCATTGTGCGTGCATATATTCACTGATAGAGCACTATTAGGAATTAAGACCTGCTAAATGTAGGGCTTTTTTCAGTCCTGAATAATGCAGACAAGATTTGTGGTGTCTCTTTATAATTAATCCAGATGGATACGCTTCCTGACCACAAACGTCTGGAGTCGGGCAAAATACATTTGAGAGGAACCAATTAATTTTTCAACATTTTTAACTTGAATGGGACAGGAAATGAATGGCCATGGCATTTAGTTCATTAAGGCCAGACGATTGATTGGCTTGTTAGCCGCAAAGCATGCAACTGGTTAATTAAGTTTTATCACTTTGAAATGCGCCCGAGAATTGGCTTGATCAATGCCACTGCCACTGAGGCCCTGTTTACACTAGTGCGTTTTCGTTTTAAAATTAAAACGATCCTTGTCCATACTGGCATTTCCACTGCGTTTCAGAAACGATCTCCGTACACACTGCACGACCGAAAACGCATGTCACATGACCATTCATGCACACTGGGCATGCGCATACAAGTGTAAACAATGAGCGTGATGATGAGGAAAAGCAAGGACGTCTTCGTGTGGACAGTTGATGAGGAGGAATTTTTACTACCAATGACTACAAGGCGGCCAAAAATGTCGAAAATGTCAATTGGGAGTCATGTGAAAACAAATACGGAGACATACTCAACAGATTTAGGGAGCACAATCTACCACCGGAGGAAGCCATGGCAATGGGAAAGGATTTTCTGCAAAAAAGGAGGAGATCCCTAAAGGTATGTAGGTCTTATCGTTGCTGTAATGTTTTGACTTTAAAAAAGTTGAAATCAGTAAATTTAAACAGAAAATGTTTTCTTACTCAGTCACACCTGAGTAATCACCAGCATTAACCATAATCACCAACAACCATTAATCACCAACATTAACCATAGATTTAATGTAGCAACACTAACAACTCAGCAACTTGGCAATATAGCAACTTAGAGGCACTGGTTCTACTGCTCTCACATGTTAGTCTGGAGCCCTGTGTATATATATATATATATATATATATATATATATGTGTGTGTGTGTGTGTGTGTGTGTGTGTGTGTGTGTCTGTGTGCCTTTATATAACTGGGTTGTGTTTTGTGTTCACAGGTCACAAGTCAATTTGGGGAGGATCACCGGCCACACTCGCATTATCTGAGGGCATAGAAACCAGCGACGTAGGACCAGAGGTCCCGGTCTCAGAACAGACAGGCGCATAGTTGTCCATTTCCAGTCGAGAAAGAGTCAAAGAAGTTTCTGTGTCTGCAGATATGGGAAATCGACGCCAGAGACTCTGCATTATCCTGACTAATTACAGAAGAGAGAAGCTAAAGAGGAAACTCTCCTCTGATGCTATTGCACAGGAGGACCTGGAGATTGGAAGATGGCTTCTGCAGCAACTTGAAACATCTGACAATGAGTTTGTTCAGACAATGGACCGGTGGTCGTGACGATGGACCATCTGAACTCAAACATTGAAATGCTGGTGCAGCATATTATGGGTTCATGGAACCGTGGTTACATGCCTCGACCGTCACCACACACCCCTCACCAAAACCAGTATTCCTATACACACACACCCACAAGAAGACCACTTGCAGAGTACAATCCAGCTGCACATAGCCAGCACAGCACTTCACAGCACCTTCACTGTACGGTGACTACATGCATTTGTAGCTTAAACTACAAAAGAGCATTTGCAGTATTGTTTCCCTTTGTGTTGCGCTACTTATATTTATATATGCACATTAAAATAGCTCCAGGTGTGATATACTTAATGTATATTTACAAACTTGCTATGTGTCTAAATATTTTCTGTTTGTATTCATGCTAATTTAATTAAAACATAATTTATGACATTTTGTGTTGTGACACTTAATGTATGTTTACAATTTTTATATTTACCTTGATATTTTTGTTTGAGTATATGCTATTTTTTAAAAATGTTGTGTTTATTAATTTCTAATCATTCTATTTTGCTTGTCATGTTTTTTCTTTATAAATATGGATAATTGAGGCTAGCATGTATGCTAGCATGTATTTAGTCAAACTCAATGCAAATTCAAATAATTGAATTTATTTGTACCATTAGTACACTGGCACATTGCAGTAAAAACGATACATCATGGTAAAAACAGATAGGTCACATAAGTAGTCATACACTCGTTATGTAATAAAACAATAAGGGATATGTTTTTTTTTTTTAATGTAGGCTGCTCAAATGGCTTATGGGTTAAGAAACCTTGTCAACACGCTTCTCACTCGTTTCCCCTCGGTTTCGTTGTCCGCTCTCTCAGCCATTCTGGTGGGGAGCTGAAAGTCCCTTTCGTACTGGAGAGCAACATTTACGCATTGTTCGTTTATAGGTCCATGGAGCGAACAAGCATAAGTAACAAAAGATAGGTCATGTTTATATCCATGTCACAGACCGTCCAAATACACACTCGATCACCATACCTTGCGAAGTGATAGTCCGTAGTACTGCTCCTGTGCGGTAACTCCGCCATTGGGGTATTCTTTCATGAAATATGGCATCAGGGGATAAGCTGGATCACCCAGAAGAAACACGGGGACAGCATCCTCATCCTCCAGCAGTTGTTTAGGTTAGGAGAGAATGGTCCCATCTTTTAGGTCGCCACTCATTTGTGAATTAGCAAATATGCGTGCTTGATGTACACTGCTCAGCTATTTAAAAACAACATCCATGAAACAGTACTTGTGGTCACACAACGCTTGTCCATTCAAAGACTGTTTACCCTTCCTGTTAATAAAGCCTGTGGAATTAGACAAAGGTTTTTTGACCTCGCCGTGTGTACAGTCAGTTGCCCCCAAGCACTGCGGCATACCATGTGTCTGATAGAAGTTGGCGACAAGTTCATTAATTTAGGGCTCTGTTTTCAGGTGTCTTGATGTAGGCTGGACCAAGAATGATGGTAATGGCCTTACACATTTGTCGTATGATGACCGAAACTATTGATCTGGATAATCCAAATGCATTCGCAGTTTTTCGGAGCCTTCCCTCGTCACTCAGGTTGTAGAGTACATGCCGAAGTAGTGTAGACAACCGTAGCAAAAGTTATGCATTTTAAAACGAAAACGCACTAGTGTAGACAGGACCTGAGTGTCTCTTTTCTTTCTTTTTGTCACCCTCCCCTCCTCTCTCTCTCTCTTCCTTTCTTTCTTTCTCTGTCTACATCACTCCATTTCATGGCGTAGGTCTTCAAAAGACTGCACCTGTAAAAAAAAAAGACAAAAGAATTAGCTCTAGCTTTTGTTCTTTTGAATCAGTATTGAGGATAGGGTTTGGTGGTTACTCACACAGGCCCTATTTACGATGTTCTTGTAAACATTGATTGCTCTTTGTGTATGTAGCTTTATAGTACATGAATACAGATGGCGGTTCTCCCTACGGGCCTTTTGCCTAAACAGCAACTCAAATAGTTTTGCTCTTCAGTCGTTCTGTCTCCAGCTATAAACACATTTCCTATTTATTTCACTTAGCTCAAGGTTTTGAAGAGTCTATGTTGAGGTATAATTCTACCGATTTTTCACAATTTCTGCATAATTGGCCTGTTGAGAAGTAAATAACGTCATTCAGATTGTTTTGGTGAAAAATTCAAACTTTTTGAGATCCAGACAGACCTTACAGAGAGTTATTGCACTAAATGGTTATAAATACCTTTCCTGATGCCTTACAGACAACATACAGATGTGAAAAGACAAGAAAAGTCTGCTGTGAGGGGTTTTTGCTGGCATGTTTTTGGTCCACTTGTCCCATTGGATGGAAGGGTCATTGCAAATCAGTATAAAGTTGCTCTGATTGATCCTTTATCTTGTGATGAATCATTTCTATCCTGATGAAAATGGTCAGGGCCAGGATGATGAATTCTCCATCCACAGGGCACAAAATATCATTGAATGTTTTCATGAGTTTGAAAATGATGTAAATCATATGCCTATAGAGTTACCAGATTTCAACCCAACTAAAAACATGTTAAACAGCACTCTCCATCACTATCATCAAAACACTAGTAAGAAATTATGTTTTATTTATTTTTTTAAAAGGTGTTCCTCCCTTCACTACAGTTTCAGAGACTTGTAGAATCTATGCTTAAGTTCCACTGCTTTTAACAGCTCAGTATGATCACAATACCTTTGGCTTAAAGGACTTTGGCTTAATGCGTGTTGTGATGACATCCCATGATGCCTCTTGGGCCAAATTTGCAGAAAATCTGCTGTAATTGTGAAAAATTGCAAGCTCCTTGTTTGCTTGATTTTGCTTTCATTTCTGTGAATGAATGCAAAATCGTGGAGGGATTGTAAAGAAGTTTAAATGGGTTTCTTGGGAAGAAAAACCTTTTCATAATTTTGAAATTAGGTATTTAGAGAAATTAAGCCAACTGGTTTCTTATCATCTGTAGGGACTCCCAGTTCCAACCGCATTGTCGAACTATGTTTTACTTTGTTTAAGAAGAAATTGTGTTAAATTTAGAAAAAAAAAAAACTATGAAATGTCCCTTTAAAATGGGTCTGCAATTGACTCAGAGGATCTGAAGAAGGAAGAGAGCCACACCACATAAGGTCACCTTGGTGGAATCCTTGGTGGAATAAAAAGACACTAATGTCAACTTGGCAGAGGTATGTGATAAGAGAGGGGATTCGCTTTTAATCCATGCAAATTCATACACTTTATCTACTTCTTGCTCTCTAGTCAGTCTGTCAAGATGTTCTTCTAGATGCTAGACAGGTAGACCCTTCCTTCCTTCCTTCCATCCAGCCATCCATCCCCTTGCCCCCAAGCATCCCACAGGGTTATCCCTTTTCATTCATTTTCATTCATTCTCCCTTGTTTCTCCCCACTTTCTTGTTCCTCTGTGCCTCTTTTTCCCTCTCTACCTGCTTATTTACACACACACACACACACACACACACACACAGAGTTCTGTTCATTTGTCTCTATCGAGAGGTGTCTTCAGAGGGACCACTGAGGATGCACCAAAATAGATCGGCTATTTTATACTGAGAGAGAGCCCATATACACCCACTTACATCAGACTTGTGCTTTTCCTCCCTAAGGTGTACCCATATTCCACCAAGAAACACACACATACACATTCATCATCTGAAACCTGGCCATGCAAAGTAGCGCCTGCGGGTTCATTCTTTAAGCCGAGATAGCAATCCAGTGTCAGAGAGATGGAAAATGTCTGTGTCTGTTTGTGAATACAAGCTTAGTAACATGGGATAATCATTGTAGCTGGTTCTCCATTTACACACACAAAGCTACTGAGAGAGGAATTTTTGGGAAGAAATTACACCCCCGTAGGTCTGAGAAATGACGAGAACACTTTTCATAACATGTGGGCAAGTTTCCGGCATTCCTGCAGCTGTCAATAAAATATCCTGTATGCTCTGAGGAAAAACTCAGTCTCTGTGGCACCTCAGGCTGTGAAAATGAGAGAAAAAAGACAAATTATGTGAACTTTCAGCATGTAGCCAAGGCATTCCAGAGCACACTTATTCCACACTCATTCAAGCATCGGTAGCACATGCATTTTTGGTTTCAAAGGTCTTTGAAAGTTTTACAGAAAAATATTATCGATAATAAAATCTTTAAAATCCTTCAAAATTCTTAGTATAGACCATATTTTGTCTCTCCCTCTCTTGTTTCTCTCTCTCTCTCTTTCTCTAGGGATAGTTTGGATAGAGGCATATTATAAAACACTTTCCAGGAAAGTGCTCTTATCGTCTGTTTTAAAGTGCTGAAAGCTGGGTCGTGGTCATGTGATAGCATGTAGTGCTTCCTAGGGCTGCCTGGAACAAGCTGTTAATGCTATCTAAATAAATTAACCCCTATTTGCCTCTGCACTGACCTGAGACCTGTGTTCCACTTCTCCCTAACTTTTTAATGTTAACATCAGCTTGGATGAACAGCATACACAATCATTTGGCACGTAACATCTCACAGTCAACTTATCCCAGCCAGTTTATAACCATCCACCAAAAATAGTTTTCTGCCCAAGAAAGATTAGAAAGATTAATGAGGTTGAATGTTAGACTTCAAAACATATCCTGAGCAATTGTTGGTGCCATGCCAGACATTCTTGGTCATCTTATACTCTGATCTACAGGACAATCCTCCTCAATTTTTATATCTCCCGTGAAGTTCAACATCACGGCACAATAGAAAGCGTTGACAAAAGTGGAAAAGGTTCTTGTGGTTGAGGGAGGCCAATCTGACCTTCTCCAAAGCCTCCTTCCTGCTGAGCCCCTGCCTTTTTTTTTCTTTTCTTTTCTTTTATTCCCCCCCTTTGTCTGTCACTGTCATTATGGCCCCTTTTAAAACTTTCTTTTGAAGTGCATTTGAAGTAGGGTCTTACCCATATGTGGGAAAGAGGTCAAGAGATTTCAGTGGTGTATCATTAGCATAGATTTTAGAGACAAAATGTGAAGGGAGGTAATAAACGGTATACAATTTTAGCTGTTTAAATTCTTTGTGGAGATTAGTCTCCTTTGAGCTCGTTTTTATCAAGCTAAATCCCTCGCAAAAATACAAGTTTTGGAGTTTGGCGATAATAAGTATTGTATATGTAAATGTATATGTACATATAAATTGTCCACATATATTAACTGCTTTCATATCCCACAGCTTCGGCGGCACTTTGATTGCACATTTGGTGTAGTAAACTTTGTGTACTGAGATATAAGGTTTCCCAAAAGTCTCCATACATAGGGGAAATATAT
>JANDJT010000002.1:23583458-23615371 GCA_024331685.1 Stegophilus panzeri | reverse complement strand
CTGTAAAGCTGCTTTGAGACAATGTCTATTGTAAAAAGCGCTATACAAATAAAATTGAATTGAATTGAATTGAATATGAAAATGAGTAGGGCTTTAAATTGATGCCTTCACCTACATCCAGTGGCACCATATTTATAGTTTTGCTGAAAGTATTTTAAGATTCTGATACAGATTCAGTGTTAAATCTGATATATAACATTTTGCCTTATTTAAGTCATTTACTTTCTGTTAGTCAATGAAAACTCAAATTTCCACAATATTCTTTTAATGCTTTGAAACCCCATTTGAAATTAATTTCTCATTTTTCAGCTCTCTGTAAAGTATTCTGTCATACAGAATACTTTGAAATTATTCACTTCCCAAAGCTTGTTTTTTTTTTTTTTTTTTTCGTTTTTTTTTTATACAATAAAAAAAAAAAATCACTAAATAAAGTGTCTGCAGTGGCTCAAACACTTAGTAATGTTACGCTAGTGAACACGTAGTCAAAAGTTAGCAAGTTCTGCACGGTGTTGCCAGACATGCTAGTTCTAGTTAGCTAGTATTATATTAGCCTACAAACAAGGCACTACAAACTAAACACTATGATCAAGTGTTTTAAGGGATAAAACATTTGATCATAAGAATATTTTTATATTATATTATAAATATTATAAATAATGTTCATAATATTACTATAACAATATTATGTAATATAATAATATTATTATAACAATATTATAAATAATGTTTTTAGGTTGCTATTGTATGTCAATTATGTTTCTCCAACCATGAAGCATTAAAGTCCCCATGAAGTGCCTTGAAACATATAGCATTACTTGATTGTGTTGACGTGATTTCCACGGAAACAGGAAGTCAGGGTGTAACATATCAAGTGGCTCATCCCACTTTTTAAATAGCCAATAGCATTTAGCTTACCTCACCAAATTTGGGGGCGGGACACTTCAGATTCTAGAGAGCATTTGATTGGACAAAAAATCTGATGAGACGCCGAGGTGCAGAATGATGTCATCAAAATTGTTGAGCCGTATAGGTGGTAGAGAGAGACTGAATTTTGAATGTGTATATCTTCTAAATGTGAATTTTGTCATGGTTTTGGAGCATACTAGCTTATAGATAACCTTAAGGCTAAAATATTCACTTTAAAATTGGCATAGCTATGCAGATCAGAACAGAAGACACCCACAGCCATTTGTCTAGCAAGGAGCACGCTGAAGATTTCGCTTCCCTTGTATAAACGCAGTAGGCTTGTGCGGTATTGATCCATTAAAAACCAAGATTTACAGGGGAATTGAGCATTTCCACCATTTCAGGATTAGGGAGAGTACAGGAGGATGTAATAACAATATAAATATAAAACCTGCTTAGTCAGGAACTGCTTAAAGTGTTAAATTTACACTTCATTTTAGGCATATTTAATCTTTTTTTTTTTTTAGGTCAGATGTTAGGACTGACGTTAAGTATATACTTGTCTAACGTTAACCAAGTCACTGCTAGATTTAATTTCATGTTAATGAACTCAAAGCATTCTCCATTTGCCTAGATTGAAATCACCCTTGTTGAGTGCATGCAAGATGGTGGGAAAAGGGGGCGGGGCTTCCAGGCCATGTTGGAGAGTTCAGAACACCTCCGCAAATCATTCCAGATTCATATGTTGATTGGCTAATGTCCTCTTTTTTTTAATGGGGGACATATTTCCCATCTTGACTGCTCTTGGGTTGGCAGGACTGATAAAATAATATAATCAGAGTAAACCTCACTGGGCATTGTGGAGAAGATTGTATCTACCGAACAGTGAGTGCACAATGATGGATGGAAAAAAGCTTGACTGTTTCTGTTTCATTCATTAATATATCACATGTATTTTTTTTGTTTTGTATTCTGTGTATTATTAATTGTTATTCAGCTGAGAATAAATAAACATTATTTTCAAAAAGTGTATGTGACACCTATATTTTCACTGTCCTATAACTTTTAATCTATAAACATGAGTGGGTGCAGTGAGTTCACTCCTCTGTACAGGTACATGTTAGCTCTCCAATTAAACGTGTTACCCAGGAGGCCATGAGCCAATCGCAGAAAATGTAGATACAAAAAAAAAAAAAAAGAGCCACATGTACCACCAGTCCTCTTCCTTTTACTGCTCTAGACCCCTGAAACACATCCACTTTGAAGAAGTCAAACAATTAATTAGCGGTTTCTATCCAGATGCCCTTTTTTAGCAGCATGCTACAGAGGACAAGGCTTCCACTCAACTACCAGGATTCAGTGCGATCCATATTGACAGACTTCTAAAGGTCATTTCCTATCATTCATATTTTACGTGGCTACAAAACCTGCAATGAGAAGGCAGTGTGTGTATTGGCTGATTTGTTTTGAAATGCCTCTTCGCTTCACACATAGAGTTCATCCTCTCCTGCTAACTGACAGCATAAATTATCACTTCAGCTCACCTCGTAGATGCGTTTTCTGTATTTTCATTTCGAAACATGTAATCCTGCTCGTTCCTTGGTAACTTATGCGTCTCTATTTTTTCCTTTTCACTAGCATAAGTGGAATGGTATGCAAATTGAAGCACAGGCAGCGTGTTAGTAGAAGTGGTTGTGATTTTCTAGGGCAGTAATGGGGGGACTGTGGGAAAGCATTAGCAGCAGGAAGGTAATGTCTTTTGAGATCCCCAGCTAAAGCTTTTTAAGATCTGGCCAGCCAGATATCAAGCAATTGCACAGTCAGGTTCCCAGCTTAAAAAAAAAAAAAAGAAAGAAAGAAAGAAAAGGAACTCACACTGGTAGCAGTGATAGAGACCATCTGCACAGTTTTCCTTAAAGTATGCCTTCTAGTTATTATTAGCTAATCCAACATATTTAAATTGTAGTCTCTGGCTCCTAACAGCTGGTTCTTACTTGCCAAAAAATATTTAAAGGTAAGAGAGTATAAAGAGTAGGAGTAGTTTTGCAAAGAAAAACTTACACGTTAGCATTTGCTTTAAAGTGCTGAGCATACAATAAACTCCACCAGCCCTGAAATTTATTTTCCTAAAGCCAATATGGTTGAAACCGGGCCTAGATGAATTTAGTCGAACTGTGTACTTTCCCTTTCCTTAGTGCTTTTAGGGAGTCCAGTGCCAGCACGAGTAAATCACCAGCATCATCCCTCGACGCAGTGGCTCAAACCTGAATTAATATCACATAACGCTTCGATTTTCTGAACGTCAGTGTATTATTTATATTGTGCAACTTCTTCTTTTTATTTCAAGGTGGAGCTGTCACTCACAGTAATTTGGCTGTAGTCTGTAAAATTTCTTCTATATCAAGATTGACAATAACAAATTCATTGCAATAACACAGCATTGATTTGCCGCCTGGTGAAATAACTAGAAATAGTCCACAGACAAATTGAAGGATCAACGAATTTCTACTATAGCCGTTCGTTATTTAACCTCGCTAACACCAACAACGATTCGTCAATCAATAACGACATCAAGTCTTTCAAATTACAATGTAGCTTGATTAATGATCACGAGGCACGTTGAACCCCAAAGCCTGAAGCCAAGCCTGCAGTCTCTAGCAAAGAGTTGCCCTTTCAAATCTGAAGGCACATGAAAAAGTTTGACCATATGACCACCATGGAGAGGAGCAGACGTTCTCTCATAATGATTACAGATGGCTCGCTCCACGATTATCAGAGCGCCACTGTCACTCTTAAAGCATTATATCTGGGCTCGGAGAGAACCATTCAGCAGCAGACTATAACATGAGATTTGTTACGGCTCGAGCACCCAGTAGGACGCCTACGCGTCAGCGAGAAGGGTATAAGCATTTCGCATCTTGATGTTCCTTGAAGCTGATGTGCCCTAGAAATAAGAGCTTTTCCACTGAGCTTGGATGAGTCAACTAAACCGCCATTAGTGTCTTTGTTTGATGTTTTGATCAACCCACCCCTTTATGACAGCTGTTATGCAAATTTCTTTCATGCCTCATGTTCTGTTGTTCAGCTTTTTAAGTGCTTAGTTTTCATGATTTGTTGAAAGTAAACTTTACCTCAGTGTTACTACGGTATTAATGTCAGAACAGGTGGACTGCTTAGCCTCAATGGGAATGTTTTAATTACAGTATTTGCATGCACGAGGCCTAAACAGGTAACATTGTTATTACTTACTGCTGTCGCACATCTGTCTTTGATTGTGATTAATTGGGCTTTTCTAGGCCGCGTCTCAATTCTTTGATGAGAGGAAGTTTCAGATGTCCTTATCTTCCGAAACACGTTTTATTTTGTAGCAGGAGTATAATTGAATAAACATTGTTTCTTTTTTTTTTTCTTTGCCTTTTTTGAATACATCTTGTTCAACCGGAGCTGGATACAGCACACTTCCCTGGTTTACTGTTCTGTTTCTTCTCCTTCTCATTTTCACCATCTTCTCTGTTGATTCACGTGTGTGTCAGCCACAACATTCAGAGAAGGCAATTAGAAGCCTGAACAGACAGAGGGGTCTTATTCCTCGATTGTGATTTCAGCACCTTTGCTTTTGATAATGCTCTCTTCTTCCCCACCGCATTCTCACTCAGGGATGCAAGCCTGTGTATGGAAAGCGCTTTAGACCGCTAAGCCACCGCAATCCCACAGAAAGGCTGCAAACCGTTTAAAAGGAATATCACCATCTTAAGCTTCCCATTCTTTTTATTTAAGGGATTAAATGGATTAGTTTTTAATATGCAAGCCTTCATTCTATTGTTTGAATGAAACAGCAGGGCAGTCTCAGTGTTACTTTCTATATATTATACCCGAGGTAGCGAGGACATGATCACTCGGATGTCACACATGCATACACCCGTGCTTTCTCTTAATCTGCAGCTCTGCAGCTGGAGATTGGAGCCCTTGTTAGCCTCCTGGTTGTGATATTCGAGGTAATAACAAGACTGTGTCCTTTGCCTTTCTCAGGGAGCTGGCCATAAATCTTTGACATTAGCCCATTGGCCTTGGTGCTGCAGTGACTAATTATGGTCTGTTTATGAAAGTAATGGCTCATTTCTCACGTGACACCATCAGTATCCCTGCTTCGGTAACAAATCGGACGTCTCAGATTTCTCCCACTTCACTCCTCCTTCTTCTGATTAATTTGACAGGAATGAATGAAAGAACGCTATCTGAGACCCTTTTTTTTGTCCAGCGCTGTAATGGAGATCTTTTACTGCAAGTCATTAATTAGAGCATGAGCTAATTCCTGCTTCAAACGCACAGCCTTCTTTTAAAGATATCTAGCTGTGCTGCATAGAAAGAGCTGTAATTGGTGGTGCATTTGTGGTGTGGTCAGTACGCTTTGATTTCCCTGAGCCTTCCTCGTTGTTCTTTATGATCTTCAGCATTTGACCTTATCACTTGAATTCAGCCAGTTTTGACTTAAAGGTTGGAAACGATGTTTTTGCTTAAAAAGGCCAGTCCACTTCATGGCAAGATTCTGAAAAGTGTTTAGTTTCGTTTAGAATGCAGCAGATACAGTTTAACCAACAGTTTAACTCATTTATGAAGCCGGATATGAACTAATTTATTCATAAACTGACTATAGGAGCGTTTACACAAGATTCATGAAAAGCCAGTTCGGATTCTACGAGAGCTCCTGAGTTTGTGTAAATTTGCATATAAGGAGATTCAGTAGCATGAACCTCGATCGATTGGCTTCAAATTTGATAACTTACAGTTTTATTTACAGATTATGAGTTTTAATGGCTTATTTATTTCAACTGCAAACACAAATTTGGTTCACATTAGTGCTTTGGGAAAAAAAATCAAACCAGAACAAATCCCTAAATTAGGTAAGATTAGCCATTTAATTAGGACAAAAGAAATGAGCCTAAAATAAAAGGAGATGGATCGTGTGTCAACGGTAGCCAACATATTCGCTTCAATGGCTGAGCTGCATTATTGGAAGATTTAGTGCACTGTGCATTTAGTAAGCCACCCATTTCTTTTATTTTCAACTCCCTGTGAGTTTTGTCTGTTATGAAGTTTCGCGGACCATCACTAAAGTGTTAGGCCCTGTTTACACTAGTGCATTTTCGTTTTAAAATGCATAACTTTTGCTACAGAAACTCCAGTGTGGACGAGGGTCGTTTTCCCTTTAAAAACGAAAACGCATTAGTATAAACAGGGCCTAAATCAGATGTGCCGTGAAGGCGCTTGATAACTTGCACATGATTGCTGTGCGCGGTAGTACACAGAAAATCAGCCTTAGCGAAACTTTTGTAAATCCGTGAGGAATTTTTACTTCAGTTTATGAAATGTTGTTCTTAAAAAATAAATAAATAAAAAAGACGAACTCCTCTTAAATCCCTTCTTTTAATCACTGTCAACATTGGAACAGGTGTTAAAATTGTAATAGTTCTTTTGTTCATAAATCAAACACGGATCCAGTAATTTAGGAATTACTGTTTGCTGCTAAGCCATGTACTGTTTAAGCAACAAGGCATTTTCATTTTGTTTTCTGTATACAGATCTTGACAAGTCTGGTTGCTTTTGCATATACGAAAGCCCATAAATATCTGATGTCTGTCTGATGGACTGTGTTTGGTCTTTTATTTTTCTTGATTTTCATTTAACAGTTTAACTGGCAGGGAGCATTTGTTTGTTGTTCTCTCTCTCTTTCTCTCTCTCTCTCTCTCTCTCTCTCTCTCTCTCGCGCGCTTTCTCTCATACTCCTCTCTTAGGGTTCATGTCAGTTTAAACTGATGAACAGCTTTATAAGTGTGATAAGCACACATATGTTGGATTAATTAAAGCTGTGCATCTCCCCTAGGCGATAGCAGCCTACATTTCAGTTTTAACCTTTTCTTTTTAAGGCATTGTTGGGTGTATAATTACGCTTTGCCTAATTAGTGATCTATTAAGGCTGCTGATTAGATGAACAGAGTCAGAATTTCTGTGCATGCAATAGACGGCCAGGGCCGTGGAGGTTGGGGGTCGAGGGTGTTGTTGTTGGAGGTTGCTATCGCTAAACTTTGGTTGCCATGCAGTTGTTAATATAATAACACGATTAGGATGAAAACACCACTTCGGCAGTCATTCAACAGGCCCACCCCTGCCTTGTTGTGTGTCTCATTATTATAAAAAGACATGAAGTGCTTGTGCGGAGGCCGCACTGGCCGCAGTGCCACGTTGGGCACGGACAAAGCTGGGCTCAAGGATACTCATCCCCTTTTATACAAACACAGCTCCTGAAAAGGGAAATTGATTGGGCCTATCACACAATAATCAGCTTCTGTTATTTCTATCTTTGGCTTCCGCTCCTACCCTCAAGCTTTTGTTGGGACTCGAATAGCCGAATTAAGAGACTGGCTGCATAAGACACATGAAATTGTCTCAATATTTCCATCTATTCTCCACATAGCTTGCTTGTCCGCTTATTACGAATAATGTCCAGTGCCTTAGCTTTTCGGTTATAAGCAGTGCATAAGGACGTTGTTCTCTAGCTCTTATACTGAAGAGTCACCAATCTGTATGCTCCTGCATGTCCATGTCCACTTGAGAACTATGAGGGATTCATGCACGCATCCACCTTCCTACTCAAGATTTATCTTGACGTGGAAACATGGATTCACATATTCTGAGTCTATATGATGCATTTACAACATCTAATCAGAAACCCTGCTAGTAGCAAGGGCTTAGTGGAATAAAGGTTTCATGTTTGGTATCTCTATGGCATGTGACTGCACAAGCAATTATCGGGTGCTGAGAGATATTGAGATGGTCACCGCCTTGTGCAACTAGTGTGGATGCTGCAGTAAGAAAATCACAATCTCTGTGTTTTCGCATCATTCACCTCCGTTTACCTAGTTGCTGCACACTTTCTGTGCATAATTTGCTCGATACCAATATAACCATAGGGAAAAATCCATACCTTAACAAAACCAGCACATCACCCACTACTTGTGTGTAGGAGTGTATGTTTGGAGTGTGTGTGGTGGACAGCAGAGATATGGAGACCGACTCTAGCCTTGCAGGCTGCCTCTTTTCCTTAGCTTAATGGCTCACAAAGTGTGTGTGTGTGTGTGTGTGTGTGTGTGTGTGTGTATGTCAGTGTCCGTCCGTAGACTCAGTTGGGGAAACATGTTGTCCAGAATTGCCATGACGATGATGCCCCAGAAGGAGATTATGATGATGCGTCCTCTCATCTTGGCACCCTGCCACTTCTTCCCATCTGTCCTCTGTCTTCATTACAGCATGGAATTGTGTGTGTGTGTGTGTGTGTGTGTGTGTGTGTCACAGTTAAGCTGTGACACTAATCCAAAGGACTGCCATAGGAGACTTTATTAGGAGTTCAGGTTTCGCCCATTATTGACTACCACATGGTTGACTTTATTCTTATATATTAATCCTATTTCTCAGATGCACTTGCTTAACATCATACTCTGAATGTTTGATTTTTGTATCTGCATTTGATATTCATTGACTTTAGTGCATAATAAGTGGCACAGTTGTATATGTGACTTCACAAAACTTATTGATAACGCGATTTTTAAAATACGTTTGACTCCTAGCTAGGTATTTGTGAATAAAAAATATTTTGAGAATTATGAAAATAAAAAAAATGCAGGTGTGGATGGAGATACTCCAAGCTTCAGCTCTCTGTATTGCAGCGTCTAATTCGTCACAAACGCTGCTATATGAAATATTTTTCTGATGGCGGGAGATTTTAAGAGGTTAAAAGTGTCTACATGACACCATGTTGAGTTATAAAAATCCTAATATTTATTCATGTAAAAGCCTAGCTTATAAATTGCTTCAAGCCCCTAAACCAAAACTTCATGCTCTCCCATGTCCCTTTTCATCTCCCTCTTGCCTACCCCATAATGATGCCTCACCGTTCCTCCAGCAGCACAGCTCTCACCATGCTTTCTCCCATAATTGCATCACCTTCCTTTTAACACTAGGCTGCCTCTCCTCAACAGTTTCTTGAAGAGAGCAGCTCCGAAAACGTTTCCTCTACGCACCGCGGCATGGACACTACATGCTTCGCTTAAGCAACTGCCCATAATTACAGTGCATTAGTAGACAAAGTTTTGTTATGTTTCTTTTTTTTTTTCAACTCCTAAAGAATGTTTATCGGGTGCACCAGCAAAGAGGTTTCCTCCGATAAACAGATTGAAGCTGTTTGTACATGTCAGATTTCATAGCACATTAAGCTATGCAAATATTTCTCCCTGCATGAACCGCTTTCCACAGTTTAGTCATGTTTCATATTCAGCCCTAGAGCGTCGGCTTTAAAAGGCATCTTTTTGATCTTCCTCCTCCCCCCTCTTCCCTTCCAGTCTGGATGTCACTTGTTGTGGCCTGACTGCTTCCTGTAGAGAGCAGGATGACAGACTCATTAAGAGAAATTGGGGAGAAAAGGAACGATGTTGATTTGAGATTGGTGAGAGAGAGAGAGAGAGAGAGAGAGTGAGAAGGAAAGGAGATGGTAGCATATGCCTGATGAAGCACTGATAGGGTGCAAAAATGGTGATGTAAGGACGAGAGGTTGGATACAAGAGGGGACAGTGCTAAATGGAGACCTCGAGAGCCACAGAGGGAGGGATGGAGGGCAGAAGAAGGGATAGAACAGCAGGCTTTTTCTCAGTAGGAGGCAGGCTTAAGTAGCATACTTCCCCTGCTTCCTGTGGGCTATAAGCCACCTACAGTTAAAATAATAATCAAAAGGAAGGCTGGCGACAGAACGGCACAGTGTGGTGCTCTAGGCAGACACACACACACACACACACACACACACACACACAGAGTCGCAGAGGAGATCTGCATGGTTTGGAACATTTAGAGATGATCTCTCAGACTGGTCTCGTCCTTATGTACCTCTTGTACAGGACTATTTTTAAATAATCACAGGATACTCTGAGCTAATGAAATAGGTTACCAACAAGAATATCATTTGGTGATCAAAGGGAGTGCCAGGTTATAATTGGCAAATAGATATCACACAAGTTTTTTGGGTGTTTTTTTTTTTTTTTTTTGGTAGGGTAGAAAGTAAAAGTACTAGACAAGAATTAGATCTCAAATAAACAAAGGTGACTTATTATTATAAGGCCACAACGATTAATATAGACTAATGCAATAAATGCACTTGTTCTTGGTGCATTCTTAAGGTTTCATTAACTAATAAAAAACAAGCTGAAAAATGAACCCAAGAACCCAGTCGCTGCCTTTTGACAATGACATGATACGTAAGCTCTTTGCAGACCATGACTTCAGGAGTCGGATGAAACCAAGATGATGTCAAGAAGACCCTACAGGAGCAGCTGCTCTTTTTGGGGGGGATTAATCAGAATCACTTTATTGATGACTGGTGTATGATAATTGCTTTTGATCATGAGTTTAAATGTTCATTCTGAACACAGTCACATGCCCTATGATAACGCGTGTTCACACTTACAGAACCAGATTATTGTATTTTTCACAGGTCTTTCTGTTTTTCATTTTCATGTTTCATGTTTCATTGTTTTACCTCCCCAAAACCTACAGTTTTAACAGGGATGTGTGGACCTTTTATATCCATCACACCATATTTTAATTGAAGTAAAATGAGTACACATAAATTAGCATATATTAAATTAATGTTGTAAATGTTGATGATCAGCTAATCGTAGGTCACAGGTGCTGCGTCCCAATTCACCTACGATCCGTCCTAAATAGTATCCGAGATGAGAATTAGTGTGTCCCAAATCGTAGTATGTTGAAATGAGTATCCCAAAGGTATCCAGATGGTCTACTATTTCCGATACATTTTCGAAGTGTGGATCCATGGACACTTTCAGGTAATATTGCCCGCAAAAAGTGTAACGTTGGTGATGTGTATTTTAGAGAGGTGTAAATCAAGTGTGGAAAAATAAATCAAGGGAATGGTAAATTATATTATTAAATTATAGTATACATTATGTAAAGAATAATAAATGAAGAAAAGCTGAAATACAACAAGGAGTTTGTTTGCAGTGACAGCGTGGGTAACTAGGAAAAAGTGTTCTCTTCCTTTACACAAAGGGTTAGTATGTCCCAGTACTTGCATACTCTTTTGCTACATACTGAGAAGTATTTACTTTTTCTTCACAAAAAAAGAGTATATACTTCTATTGCATAGTAGTCCCCTCTGAAAATATTGGAACAGCAAGGCCAATTATTTTGTTTTCACTATACACTGAAGACATTTGGGTTCGAGATCAAAAGATGAATATGAGACGATAGATCAGAATTTCAACTTTCATTTCCTGATATTTACATCTATGATGTATTAAACAACTTAGAACACAGCACCTTTCATTTGAACCCACCCATTTGTTTCTTGTTGGCCAGGTGTGACCTGTTAGACTGATTGTTTAAACAGTTAATAGCTCTGAATTCACTGTTTAAAAGGATAAACAAACATGAAGACCAGAAAGATATCTACGGGAAACCCATTTTGAAGCTGAGAAAAGGGGAAATCAATCAGATCCATTGCACAAGCATTGGGCATAGTCAATACAACAATTTGGAATGTCCTGACAAAGAAAGTAACCACTGGTATACTAACAGTCATGGAACAGGTCGACCAAGGAAAACAACAGCAGTTGATGACAGTAAACACTGTGAGAGCTGTGAAGAAAACCCCAAAAACAACAGTTAGTGACATCACCAACAACCTCCACAGGGCATGGGTGAAGGTATCACAATCCACCTTTTGAAATTGACTTCGAGAGCAGAAATATAGAGACCATATCACAAGATGCAAACCCCTCATAGGCAGTAAGAATCAGAAGGAATCAGTAAGAATCGTTTCAGTACTTTCAGAAGGGTAAACAGGCGAATTGGGACACAGCATGGGTGAAAAATTTGAAATCAACTTTTGAATTTGTTCTGCCAATTAACAAAGAACATGTTAATTAAGGCATTCCTTCATAGTGGTCTTTGTGAGCTTGGTTTTAGCCATGGATAGAATAAGCAATAAATGCAGGTTCATTATTCAGCTAATATTTTAACAAGCATTAATTTGTATTAATTAATGGTGCATTCATGCTAAACTGGTTAATGTTAACTGATAAGTCAGTTTAGGGAGTGCTACCTAAATAGGATACAGTGTCCATTTAAGTCTGACTATATGCTACTACATGATACCTCAAACTAGATTACCAGTCTATTGGTAAGTAATTGTAGATATATGTAAATGTTTACAATTGCTATCTCTACTATGCGCCATATTTTTTTTTCTTCCACTGCTGGTTTAAGATAAGAGGTCTATTTTAATGAAGCAATCACATGGCAATACCTTGGGGAATACCTGTGGACAAGCTACTTTAATGGAAACCTTTATCTGAGTACATAGCCAAGCATTATCCTTCCACAATCATGTAGGAGTATGTTGGGCCAGAATAATAGATGTACTCTTGTATTATGGTACCAGGAGTGGAAGCAGGAGATCGAGGCAGGTCGACCTGCTTAATCTCCCACTGTTAAATCCAGCAATTAACACTAATCAGAGCACGAGAGACAAAGCGTGGAGGATCAATTATGGAGATTCGCACTCTCTGAAATGTACACTCTGGTGTTGTTAAGCATGTCTTCATTCATGTCTGCATGTGAAAGTGTAATAGCAAACCTTAACCTCGGTATTTGGATTGTTTAGATGTTTTTGAAGGTGTAGCTATGTAGTGCTTATAGAAGCTGTCCAGCCATCTGTGAAGAAGGTGCTGGAAATCCAAAAATCCAGGATTAAAAAGGGCAAATCTCAAGATCAGCCCCCCCATCCCCCCATCCCCTAACTCTGGAGATCAGCTCCATTTGTGACAGAACCGAATGAAGAAGTGACCTGCCAACATAATCTAGTCAGGAGCTTGTGATAATGCCTCTCTTCAGGTTGGTGACACAGACATGGAGAGAGACAAAAACACACCACCTCTGTAGCTAGGCAACACTGTGAGCAATTTCTAAGCAGGTAAAAACTGATATACGTCCCTTGTGTTCTCAGGGACCTGCTGTAAATTGACTCTTTGTACAGTCTTACCGACTGTTCAGTTTCAGGAGTCTTCCATTGTGTTGTGAAGATTTTCTACTTGGCAAGTAATGCAGATTGCATCCACACCACCAAGTGCATGATTCATCACAGACCTGCTCACTAAAAAAAAAAAAAAAAAAAAAAAAAAAAGGATTTTAACTCAAATTGGCATGTGCATGATTGCCAAGCTTCAGTTTCTTATTCAGCCCTGTGAAAACACTTAACCTTATCAAAAGAGGTGAAAGTTGTGGCACTGGTACATCAACATTCTTCGTTCTTTACCAACCAGTAATCAAAGCGTGATTTGCATGGACACTGGTTGGGTTTTTTTTTCCTATCAAGGAATAAGGCCACCTGGAAGGAAGGGGGAAGGGAGCAACATTCTGAAGTGGTGGCATTACCCTGATTTCACTAGTGGCGCCAAAGAAAAAACAGATAGCCGTGGCATTCAAAGTCATTTGCATTTTATTTGTTTTGCTCAAACTCGCTGTGCCCAGATGTCAGCTCAACTCCCTAGCATAGTTTAATTAGCTTGAACTCGGCACTGAAATGTTGACGGCTTTCACAGACTATATTGCTTTGTTCATGGGACGTGCACTGGGTGTACAATAAGGACAGAGTGGAGAGGGATATGTTATCAGAGGGCTTTGTGTCATTAATCCCCAATGGAATGGGTTTAGAATGTCCAGACTTGTGTTTTTTTAAGGAAATGAGAGCACCACACAGTCCTGCTTATTGCGGCAGCTGTTGTTTTTCTGATTTGAATTCACTTCATCGTTTCGGTATTATAGGTGAGATATTATAAAGAATGCTCCCAGCCAGGTGTTGTTTTTTATTATTATTATTATGATTCTTTCAATAACTCTCAGACATGTGCTTAAACATTGTCAAGCCCATATAATCCTATTCTTATCCTGTGTAAGCCTAGTAATCTTTAACCTTAATCTTAAAGGACTACAATGCATTTTTTCCCCTGGCTTCTATGTGAGCTTGCTTTCTGAACAGATCCTCCAGCATGAAAATTTTGTCAAGGTTTTGCAAGGCTTTAATAAAAAAAAAAAATCATCCTTGATCCTTCATGAAGTCAATTTGCTTTTGTTGCTTTTGTACGTGTTTATTGCAATGACATCCTTTTGAGCCTGTTTGAGAAAATACCAATCCTCTTCGAAAGGCTATGCTCTAATACACAAGCATGAAATGATACAGCTGAAATTTGATATTAGAAGAAAAAAAACCCCAGCTCTAAACGATTATCCCTCGACAACACAAAGGCTAATAGTCTCTTATTACATTTCATTCAAACATCTCGTTCTAATTTCATCATATTTATGAAACAAAGAGCAAATATATATTTATCTCCGGCTACATTGCTGCAGGGGTCTAGACGCCAAGCAGCGCTGTACTCAGCGGAAAAGGAAACGTCAATGCTAACTCGATGGAGTTGAAACAGAAAGCTGCTAGTGCGCTAGCTAGCTAAGGCAGGATATGGGTGGAGGAGATGGAAGATGAGAGTGGACTGGATCATGGCAGGAGTGTGTCAGTTAGCTTTGTAACCATGTTAGCACTGAGCCTTTGGAAACCAATACTTCGGAGTGAGTCCCAAGTCTCAAGCCATGTACGTCTGGGATTCTGGATTAGCTCAGCTGCTGGTTTCATGTAACAGTCGAGATCTGATTAGGCTGATTTTCTGGTCCTGTAAGCTTGTTGACTTTGTGTAGCTTCAGAGAATTGATAAGTACAGTACTTAACATTTGTGTCATTATTTCCTGTCTTTGGAAGTCGAGGAGGAAGTGATGGCTCTTGCTAATGTCAGCCACTTCATCTCTCATTATGTTGATGGTTTGTCTTTGTGCTAGATCTCTTATCTATTAATGGGCTGTTTTAGTTTTCTCTTTCCCACTTTCTGTGTGTGTGTGTGTGTGTACACATGTGTGCATCCTGGATTAGTAAGCTGACCCTTGATATTCAAAAGCTGTCCTGCTGCTAAAATGTGATATTCATTTCAGCCTAATCCACCACATCAGCAACATATGTGCAATTGCACATGTAAACAGTTTTTACATGATTCCCGCTATTGAGGAAAAACAGTTGATTAAACTTATATTTGTATTTCATCAGGAAACATTGAAATGGCTATCTATATAAGGCAACTTCAAATCTAGAGTCATTACACTCTAATGCTAAAGGTGTTAGAATGAGACGGACACAGCTGTGTTTTCTTTTGGCAGGTCCAAACACAGTAATCATACGAAAACTGGTTGATGAAAAAAACCAGTCCAAGATCATCTCGAAGCGACGTTTGACTTGCAGTGAGAAGAAGCGTGAAGTAAACCAAATATGGAGTGCACTGTACTTTGAGTTGCGCAGCAGCATTTATTTATTTATTTATTTATTTTTAATAGTTGCATGCTCTTAACTGAGCCAGGAGCCACAAACTGAGCCAGCAAAGCTATACTGCAGTAATGCGATGTGTTCTGGATATTTGGACCTAGGAAGAAAGAAGGTTTTTTTTAATGATTTCTGTGTTCACTTAGTACATTTTTGTTTACCTTGTGACCAGTGAATGAAGGAGTTTTACTCACAAAATTCTTATAATTAAAAATATTTATTTTCAGCTCTACGTGCCCTTAAGACATGGGTTCCCAAACTAGGGATCGTGACCCCACGCGGGGTTTCTTGATTAACAAACAGACTCGTGAGAGAAACTCAGAGAATCTCCTCTTTTTTTCACTGATTTATTTTACAAAGTAATATTATAAATAATAAAAGATGGATTTTGTCTGCTAATATTTTGAAATGTCACAATTTCACATTAAACCAAGCCACATTTTAGTCATTTTCATTATCCTGGCACGCTGCACTAGCATAGTTCAGCAATAAAAATGAACAGATTTCCCCATCTATCTACCTCCACAAAACAAATCAACGTTGTATGTTGAATCTCAAACTTATGTACTATTCTAGACCATTTTTGAGTACTACATATTAACCGTTTTACCTATTACAGTTAGTCTTTGAGGTTAAAAACCTCTCATGTAGTCTTCACACCTAATCGACAGGTCTGTTTTCCATACCAGTTTTCAGATTTCTAGATTAGTAGACTTTTGAATGTATCAGAGTTTTTTTCTATTTTGAGATGCATCCCATGACAACAATCATGATGATGGCAGAATGTTTTAGAGAGACAGAGCTCATCAGTGTGTTTAACATCACAGTGCACAAATTCACTAAACATTTTACAGTTTGACTTCAGAAACTGATGGACAGGGGTGTTTTAGGTCTGACATGCTATCTAGTGAATGTCGCTTGTAAATCTTCCGGATGTACCTAAGATTCACAGCGATTGTGCGAACACTGCCGCCATGTTGCAGCTGCTTCTGCACTTGTACGGAATATTCCTTTGGTTTCTAATCACTTATGTTATACATTCCTATGTTACTGACATAATTAAATATTAAAGTGTTGCTCCTATATTATAATTCTGGAAAAAAAAATTAATGTAGGCTTGCGGTCACACAAAATATTCATAATGTGCATTTGGGGCTGTTTACGCAAACAGTTTGTGAACTCCTTCCTTAAAACAAACCAAAACTAATAATCAAAAGTATCAAATTTCACTTTGATTCAGACTTGCAACTGTGAAAATGCTCTCTAAAACCTTTGTTAGTTACTTATACATTCTCTGAGGTTTTGTGGTATACATGCGCAATCAAATGCAATTGAGTCCCTTGTTTACATTGAGCTGGTAACACATTAATGCAAATTACTACCTCTGAAAAAGGACAAATTATCCAGTTAATGCTTAGTTTACTAATAACCGAGACTAAATAAAGAAGTTAACTACAAAAGAAAAGTGTTGTGTATAATCATTTATTGACTGTCTTTCGACATGTATTATACATTATAAATAAATGAATGTAGTAATCAGCAATCCACTACAAATATGGTTGACAGAGATTAGGTTGAAAAATGCTGTCGTTTGACTTTAACAAATGATCCTTGGTTACAGTTTTCCTGTATACTCTCCATTTAAATTCCGTTTATTTTTCACATCTTGCTCTCTCCGTGAGCCGTCGTCTCAAAGAATCCCAATACGAGGCACTGAGAGATAGATGAACAGAGAAGCAATGCTGTGGGAATATTAGCGATGGAAGCCGGAGAACGACGTGTCAGGCAGTGTTTAAGAGTGAGTAGATTGGTGTTCAGTAATGTTGGCACAGTTCTTTTCACCCTAGCGCGATCCACTCAGGAGGCTGAACAGCTTGCTCTCAATGACCCACAATCATCAGGCAGAAAGGGCCGGCTTCAGTAGATCAATTACCTCCATGATTACATTCATCAAACGCTTGATTGAAATTCATGAATCCTGCAGAATGAATGTTTTTATCTCTCACTACCCTTTTCTCTCAGATTAGAGAGGACAGTTTTAGTGTCCAGGATTTAACTCCTTCATCACATGCATTTGCTCTCTGTCTCTTTCTTTCTCACATGTACAGATATACGTACTGTATATAGATTTATTTTATTTTTTTTCATTCAGTCACGTAAAGGTCACATAACATCTCCCTGGAATGCCTCATTTCGCATGTCCTTTGTTCTCTCATGTCTTGTCTCATGTCTTGTCCTTCTAATAAGAAGCTGAACCCGTTGCATGCAGCATGCTAAACAGAGTCTGCTAATGAGAGATCAGACGCAGTAGAGAGTGCTTGTTTAGTAATCTCGATCCTTGGCTGAGATTTAAGTATCCTGCTGACTGCAGGATAATTGACAGAAGTATAATCCTCTTCCTCCACGCAGCACTCCAGAGAGCGATCACAGTGACAAAGTGATGATACACGGAAGTACTGAATCTGAACGTGACAAAACGTGTGGTGAAGAAAAAACAGCATTCATATGGTGGAAAACTGAATTGGAAGCAGAGTCAGGTTTGTCACTGTAGTTAAGTAATGCAGTCTTGGGTTAAAGGAATACTACAGCTTTTTTCAACGTAATCTCTGTGGAATGTATGTGTAATTATTTTTTAAAATTGACATCTTTTTCTCTACGTTTTGGCTTTCTGTCCAGACCGAGACAGAGTTTTTTTGTCCAGGAGCTTTTCGAAAACGCTTTCCCAAGTGGATACATTCGAAAACTCTGTTTTCGCGTTGCAGGGAGGACTGAGAAAACAAAAATATTCAAAAACAATGACGTATTTAAAGATATTCAAAAGAGAATTTCAAAAACAATGACGTAAAACAAACAAGATGGCAGATGATTTTGTACTGCAGTTGTTGTGCCTGCTGTCCAGTTTGATAGTGTTGTTAAAGATTCATGTCACTTTAGTTACAACCTTCAGATTGCATTTTTGTGGTCTTCTCATATTGTAGCCTATCCACTTCAAGGTTTGACATGTTGTGCATATTGAGATGCTTTTCTGCTCACCACAGTTGTAAAGAGTTGAATTACCATAGCTTTCCTGTCAGCTCGAATCGGTCTGGCCATTCTCCTCAAACCTCTCTCATCAATAAAATGTTTTGAGCAGTAGAAATACTGCTCACTGGATGTTTTTTGCTTTTCGCACCATTCTGTGTAAACTCTGTAGACTGTTGATTCATTATTTATTCGTTCATTCATTACTTTTTTATTTACTGTTATTATTAATTAAAGTATTTTCCCTTTACTATATATTGCTCCAGTGCTGGAACATAAGATAATTGAATTTTTTGTATCGATTCTTATTGTCAGAATGTAACGTTAGTAGTTTTGATTTGTCCTACATTATGATGTAATAATGCTTAAACATATTTTATAGATGGAATTCGACCATTGACCTTAAGTAAGCGGGGTTTTAAGTAAGCGGGGTTTCTGTAATAATCCTATATACACTGCAGTAAGTAATCAATATCGAAATAATGCTTAGCCTTCAATGATTTTGCCTGTATTCTGCTCCATATGAGCAAAGCAAAACAGATTAAAGTAATTAACAGATAAAGGTAATTAATTGTATAGGGCTGTGGTTTTTGTTGTTGTTGTTTTGTTTTGGGGTTTTTTTTGCGCATGTGCACCTCTCTGTCGTTTGGGCTTTATGGCTGAATAAGTGACTTTTCAAGCTTTTCATGGAAAATTACACATCTTAAGCTGCAGGCAGCATAGACACACATGCACACACACACACACACACACACACACACACACACACACACACACACATGCAAAAGAGGACACACACAACCACACCTAAAAATCCCAGCAGAACACACAACGCGTCTCTGATCCCCTATGTCCTAATTACAAAGGCTTAAATAAAATGGAGGATTGCATTTCGATTTGCTCCTGTTTTTCCCTTTCTCTTGACATTGTTTCTATTAAACTAGAGCCCTTGAAGAACACACACACACACACACAAACACACTCTTCAATATTTATCTCAGAAAAAAACATGGCACTAAGTGTGTGTGTGTGTGTGTGTGTGTGTGTGTGTGTGTGTGTGTGTGAGTGAGAGAGAGAGAGAGAGAGAGAGAAAGTGTATTTTTCACCTTCAATTCAGTTCAGTGTGCTCAGTGTACCCTCTCTATACACCACTAGTGGACATGTAATATACTTCTTAAATCTGTTCAGAAAGGTAGCAGGATATTTTATTGCTGTAATCACTGTGCATAAAAAAAGGATTTAGAGTTTCAGTAGAGATCCACAAAGAATAAAGCACCACATTCAGCAACTGTACACAGTTAAAACAAAGCAGCAGTGGGTCTATCAAACATACGTAACAAATAAAAAAATACGCAAAACTGATTCCGCCACAGAAAACATTTCAGTTAGATCTGTTAGATCTAGTGTTGTTGTTTTTCTTTATAATTTATCATGCTATATTATTCTGTATCGCCTCTGGCTTGCTCATTAGGGATAAATTTATCCATTTAAAATTTAGATCCGAAATTTATATATTTCCGTGAAGCTGTTTTGTGACAATGTCCATTGTTAAAAGCTCTATACAAATAAACTGAACTGAATTGAATTGTATAGCTACTTTAGTTAACAGTTAGTTCCGGTCCATTAATTTGACTGGACAAGAGTGCTGATATTTATTATAACTGCACTGGAACATTTCAATGATTGGATCACTCCGCTTGTCTGTGTTCGCTACATAATTCTAGCAATAGTTCGTTACACTGAAACCGCTACTACGCTTACCACGGGCTGTCGGTCAGTCTGTGTGGTACCATGGCAACACGCAATGCTCAATCCAGCTGTGGCTTCTCTGGGAACTATTTTCACTGACGGAGCAAAAATAAACAAAACATTTTTTTATTGGACATGTCAGTTACTCTGTATGAATTTCTTGTTCATAGAACCATAATTTCACGTTCGCAGTCGTGCGAATATGCTGAACACCTGCGGCCGAATTGAGCACTCTTGCTCATGTGTTATTGCTTAATTGAGATAGCGGCTGTGGCATGATCTATGCAGATGAATTCTAAAGCAAGAAACTCTTTGGAGAAATTGTAGTCACTGGTTTAAGTGTAAAAGCATAAGACTTTATGCTACAATGTTATTGACATGCAAAATGTGTATATAGTCTTTCTGTCTGATACTAGTCACTGGACTTTTGAGGGGGGGGGAAACAGGTCAAAAGTGCCATATATTTTTGTCTTTTTTTTTTTTTGTCATTTTCCAAATGTTGGTACCCAATTTAGCCTTTTTGCTAAATTGGGTACCCAGTTTTAGATTCCTTTTGGCTGACAGGAGTGGAACCTGATGTGGTCTTCTCCTACTGTAGCCCATCCACTTCAGGTTTGACATCTTGTGCATTTTAAGATGCTTTTCTGCTCACTACAATTGTAAAGTTGTTGTTATTTGAGTTACCGTAGCCTTCCTTTCAGCTCGAACCAGTCTGGGCGTTCTCCTCAGACCTCTCTCGTCAAAAGGACGTTTTCACTAGTAGAAATACTGCTCACTGGATGTTGTTTTTTGTTTTTGTTTTTCGCACCATTCTGAGTAAACTCTAGAGACTGTTGTGTGTGAAAATCCCAGGAGTTTCTGAAACACTCAAACCAGCCTCTCCATGCTACAGTCAAAGTCACCAAGGTCGCTATTTTGTTTTCCTATTCTGATGTACTGATATTGTCAGTACATATGACTATATCTAGAAGGCCAGAATCAGCTAGAATGAGTGAACAGATTCCATAATAACGGTAATGTGAGTGAGCTCACCTGTGGTGTAAATGCACCAATGCTTATCAGAGGGAATGTACAGGACACCATAGACTGTACAGGAATGCTAAGAATCCATAACCATGCAAACAACAACAAATATAAGCAGACATCAATCCTTACTGAGTTTGAGTTATTGTATGAATTATCCCAGTCAGTATGTTTAGCAATCTCTGTGTAAATATCTTTTTCCCCTCCTTATTTCTGTCATCATTGATCTCTACCTGAGGAAAACACAGCAAAACATCTTGCGAAATAGTATAAAAATAAACATAATTAACATATTTCCATGTACTCTCTCTGCACACACATCACACAAGTATAAAATGCGTTGTATGAAAGGCTGTCTAAGCTTCCACCTCCACGTCACATGCCTGTGTGGTAAAGGTTAGCACCTTTCTTTTTTTTTTATAGCACACAAACTTCCAAAGGCCACAGCGCTCTGCAGGCTCTGGTTTGAAATACTAAGACTTTCACTCCTACCGAGCGAGGAGAAAAGCAACGTTCTCTAAACCTCCAAGTCTCCACCATCTCTCATCCCTTCTCACCACCCTCCACTTTTGTCTAATTTCTTCATTTTCAGTATCAAGTTGTGGGTGGGGATGGGGGTGGGGGGGTGTGTGCATATGGCTATTGATTTGGCTTTTGTGAACGTGTTCTCTCCTGCCCCTGCTCTGCCCTCTCAAGGCGGCCCAGCCCCCAGGGGTTCAGCTTTGAATGATTTAACCAGGCTATAAAGCCCTACCAGTATGCCAGGAAAGCATGAAAGGAAAGACTGAATCGAAAGGCTTTTGTCGGCCGTGAGTTAAGGTGGCTCTACCTTTCCGTGGTCGCCACTCGTCAATGCGCCTCCCTGGTGTGTATCGGTATTCGCCTAGCTGCCCTGCAGAGATAAAAGTGCCCCTCGCCGCAGAGTGCTTCACCTGTGGACAGATGTGTTGGAAGTCTGTGTGTATGGATAGATGTGTGTGTGTGTGTGTAAATCTGAGCATGGGCCAGTCAAATCAAAACAAATCTTACTGTGTTCATATTTGGCTTCTGTGATTGGTTAATGTGATGCGAATTAGGTCAAAGAATAAAATTGCGTAAGAGAAGATGCAGAAAGCTGTGGCTTCATTTATCATACTCAATTCAAAATTCCTGAATGGTGTGATATTTGTGGGAGGGAACAGTGGCTTGGGAGGTAGCACATTTGCCTCGCACCTCTCAGTTTGGGGGATTGAATCCTGCCTTTGCCCTCTGTTTATGGAGTTTGCATGTTCTCCCTGTGCTTTGGGGGTTTCCTTCAGGTACTCTGGTTTCCTCCCGCAGTCCAAAGACATGCTTTGTAGGCCGATTGGCATTTCCAAATTGTTTATAGTGTGTGAATGGGTGACCAAGTGTGAGTGTGATTGTGTCCTGCAATGGGTTGGCACCCCGTCCAGGGTATCCCCCACCTTGTGCCCCGAGTCCCCTGGGATAGGCTCCAGGCTCCCTGTGATCCTACGATAAGTTGTACAGAAAATGGATGGATGGATTTGATATTGTGATAAAGGTGACATACAAGATAGCATTTAAGAAACCTGAAACTGACAAAACACAAAATGAAAGTATGTATCTTATGGCTAAGATTCCCTTGTGGAAAATCCAGCGAACTCTGACTAGCTAGCAGTCAAATCAAATACGAGTAATATTACTAATCACTAAATAACCACTACTAATGCTATATTGCAGATATATTTTTAATTTTTAAGGCAACTTGAATGTTTATTGCTCAGTTTAGTCAAGTAATAAGGAAGCTGAAAATAACATCCCAGGTGGCAGAAATGGTGTACCAAATGGTTGACCAGCTCGGCCTGTGTTTTGGTAGCTGCTAGCTGTTCAGACCAAGCTGTACTTTTTTTTTTCCCTCAGGGTTAGCATTAGAAATTATGAACTGAACTAAAAATCTGTGACTGTCACTTGCAAGTCCCTTCAGAAATTCTGTCGAACAAAATCTGTGAAAGTACATCCGCACATATGATTGTCTGTGACCTACTTGAAGACTTGCATAGTTAAAGACCCTCATTCCCATCTGTGGAATTTCAACCACACTCATTTACAGTTGCTCTCATTTCCATATATGACACATTTTCCATGGTGTGATCTGCAGACAGATCTTGTTGCACACATAGCTTCTCTCTCTCTCACACACACACACACAGAGTGCAGATTCCCCCAGGTGCTATGGAAGTCTGTCACTGAGGCCTAAAGAAACTGCCTTATGTAGCATCTCATCATCTTTTTTTTCTCTCTTCTTTTCTCCTCCTCTATGTCACTCAGAGATCCTTCTTCTCCAAATGCCCACTCAACCCCTACCACCTCTTACACACACTCCTACCAGCTGCGTTGCAGCCTGCCAGGACACAGGTGCTAGTGCTCTGATGCTTCACTAGTCATGCTGTGCCATGGTACAAGATGCGACACAGATACCCAGCTAGCAGCCCACTACCCTGCAGAGCTGCCATGCTGCACCGTGCCCATTTTTCCACAAGTGCCAATCTATAGCAGGCTCTTCCACTGCAATTCTCCCTTTACAAGGTCATCATTATCTCTGACATTCTGTTTGAGTCGAACAAGTGGAACAGTATTAAAAGGACAACATTTTTCCAACAGGAAACTTAATGCCCTTGAATAAATGATGCAAATGAAGGCAGAAAATCAAGTTATACTTAAATATTGCTTACATTTTGTTTGAAGTGAGAGTAACAAGGTGAAGTAAGGATTGAACTCAAAGATGAATTTTGTGCGCAGGTGTGGGCGATATGACGAAAATATCATATGACATCCCTTTGATACACAATCACAGTATATTGATTTACTAATAAATGGCCAGCAAAACATTAGTGTTGCATTAAGAAAATAAAAAAATGAATACAATTTTTGATGTATTCAAATTTCAATCCAAGTTTAAATATTAAAAGGACTAAAATTTTACTTAAATCACATAAGAAAAATCACAAATGTCACGTTACAGAGGCAAAGGCAGATGCAAGTGCAGATTTATTGAAATAAAGTGCAAAGCAAACAACAAATCCATGAAAACAAGGATTATGAACATAAACAATGGATACAAGGCAAAAACACAAAGACTAAGAACTAAGCTGTGGCACACACACAACAGACTAGAAACAACAAAAGCACTAGAACTTACATAGGGGTGCTAATGAGGGTGAGACGAGACACAGGTGTGAGTGTTTGGTGAGACATGTGAAAGGGTCATGTGACATCCGGCTGATGGGTGATGTTGAACAGCACCGATTTCAGCATAACCATGACAACAGTATTAACAATATCCAGAAAACAATATATTGTAACATAATTTATTATTAATTTGTTAAACTTTGTTCATTAAATATTACTGATAATTAAGACTGAACATAAGATGCACTGTATATTTTGAGAGTAGTTTAAAATTTTAAATAAGCTCCACTGGGTCTATTACTAACTGCTCAATACATATTTAATGGTTTATGAATTATGTTTTGTGAGATGAGTCAGCTGAATCAGCTTGGGGTTTTTTTTTCTTCTTCTTAATATTCTATTAAAGGCCCGTATACATCATTCTAAACCAATTCTACACACTTTCTCCACCAACTCCAGTGTTTCCCTTTGCACCTCTATCATGTGGTAGCGCAGTGGTTAAGATATTGGACAACTGCTCAAAATGTCATGAGTTCTAATCCCAGCACAGCCAAGCTGCTACTGTTGGGCTCTTGAGTAAGGCCCTTAACCCTCAAGTGGATAAATGTAAGTCAATATATCTTGCATGTCATAAATGAGAGACCCATAGCCATTTTTTTTTTACTGTTTGTTGACAGGGAGTGCAGACTCAGTAGTCATCTCAGCAAAGTAACTGCTTTTTGATAGAGATAACCGGCACGTCTTCCACTGTTGTTTGCACAATACACAATGCAGAAAACATACTTAAAACTGTCTAAACACACTCTGCACAACACCAGTAGTACACAGCAGCAGTATTGTGACTAGCACTACAATAGGCTAAAAAGTCGCATTTGTAATTTTGAGGTAGGTATTTTTAATATTTCCATCAGTTTACAAATACATGGATAACAGCCATAAGAGGACATGGAATTTGCTTTGTATGCATTCTAATATGGTCAGAATGTTACAATGTTTGTTTACTTGTCTCATTGGCTGCATTCAAAATCGCATACTGTGACAGTACCTACTGCTCAGCCATTGATACAGTACGTACTGGTAGATATAAGTGTGTAGCATGAATACAATCCAGACTTACTACACCTGCCAAGTTGGCACTGTCATGTGACCAAGAACTTCAAAAGAGCCGACACACTGCCTTCCGCCATTTTTTATTTCTATAGCTCTTCCACGCCAGTCCCGTTGCCTTATGTGATAGAGCAGTGTCCACTGCTGCCATACTGCAGAATCTCAGTGTAAGCTGTAGGTCATCCGGGTATTTCTTGCCTACTGTTTTGTGAATACTGAGAATTCGAACATACTACTCCTTTCACATACTGCTTTTCCCCTACTTTATAGTAGGGTAGTAGGGATATTCGGACACAGCCATTGTGTTTTTCATGAATGACGACTTAATGAACCAAAAAGTAGCTACAAGTAAAAGTACCCAGAAATAATATTGCCCATATTTATCGTGTTGTGAAAGCCTCCTTTTTTTGTCCTAGTCCTCCAACATTCAACCTGTGTTACATTTCTTCCAGAATACCACCCACTACAAACACACCATCCAGTCCAGAGTCACTGAAATGGCCTTGAAATTTTTCTAATCCATCTTGTGCCTCTGTTTTGGCCTGAGCTTATGCTCAAAGATTCAGCTTTATTGTAAATATGAGTAATTTCTCCGGCCCTTCTTGCTGTACAGATGTCAAGTCATAAATCTTGTTGCTTGGTAATAAAACGTGCCAGTGCACAGGGCACTGTGTCTGACACATGGGTGACATTTAGAGAAATCAAGCTGTCTTTCATGAAATGTTCTGCACATCATGTGTATGTGTGTGTGTGTGTGGCCCTCCTCTCTCTCCCCAATTTACAATTCTTGGACCCATTTTACATGCCATCAAAAACCCCAAACCAATAATAATCCAGAATGAAGATGAAAGGGGTGGGGACACGCACGCACGCACACATACACGCACGAGCGTGCACACAAGCACACACAAGCACACACACAGTATGTGGCATGCAGCTGTCTTTCATGAAATGTTCTACACATAGTGTGTGTGTTACTCTGGCTGTGCAAAGACGAATATTTTAATTTGTGACTGGTAAAGTGTATTCACAGAGGTCTACATGCTTTTACCTGTCTTTCTCTTCTCAGGTGAGCTTTTAAAACAGTAGCAAAAAGCTTTCAATTCTTGCAAAGTCTGTGCGACAGTTGTGTGATAGGAATAGAAGCATATTGATGCAATTCAGATATTACAGTAAATTCTCATTGTGTGCAGTTAATAAGGAATATCAGTAGCATCCTTAAGCTAGCACTAAAAAATGGAAGGCATATATCTCTCTTTCACAACATGTACAGTTTGTTTGTTTGACTACTGTTTTGCAGACAGTTTGTTACCTAATTCATATATCATGATACGCACTGTATAGCGTAGAATGTCCTCAAGTATTGTGATATTAATATTTTTGTCATATCGCCCAGCCCTACCTTACCTTACATTACTCATTACATTTCCAGCAAGCACAGTAAGTTACAGTTGCATATTTGGCTTGATTATTTATTGCTTAATTTACTTACAATAATATATATAGACTCACCTCAGGTTTTTTTTTGTGTTGTTGGCCTTTTCCTTTAACATTGTCTGTCTGCTTTGATGGCTGAGAGACAGAGAGCGAGAAAGAGAGAGACATATAGGGTGACAGAGAGCCAGTGATAGAGAGAGGGAGGTTGGAAGGTGTCTGCGGTTGTGGGCTAGGCGAAGCAGCAAGCCGCTAGCGTTGCTGTGGGATCAGCTTGGCGAGAGAGTGTACACAGCGGGCCTGAAAAATAGGGATGCTAATAAAAGATTTGGCAAGAGCCCTTAATGCACCCAGTCTGAGCATTAGGAATACACTAGAGCCTCAGCTACTCCTTGCACTGCTTTTCCCTCCCGCAGTCTCTATAACTCGCAGTCTCTCTCCTGCTGTCTGTAAAAAAAAAAAATAGTTCACACTTCCCCATTTTCCTATGAGAGAAAGAAAGAAAGATCTAGAATGGGAAAGGGGAAAACTGGCACTGAAGAAGCTACATACTGGATGCTACACACTGGTGGTGGTTGAGGAGATTTTCCCCCCATACAATGTAAAGCACTTTGTGTGCCTAGAAAAGCCCTATATAAATCTAAGGAATTATTATTATTATTATTATTATTATTATTAAAGAATATGCAGGTTTTAATACCGCTATAACAAATGCACTGTATTACATTATTCTACAGTATTATTAATATCTAAAAAAGTAAAATAAAATCTGGCAATGACAGCCGTTACTCTTGATCAGTAGACTGGGGGTGTGGTGGGGGATGGGGCTTACACTGGAAATCCTTCCCAGCATAGCATCACATTCATTGCCTTAATACTGATAGCATTACCATGATGTGATGTTCTGTTATTACAAGTCACATAAAACTGGTGGCCTTTTCAGATCACTTCTCTGCCTACAGACATTCTCGGGCACAGAGTGTGATGAGATTTGCCGTACACATCATTAGCCTGATAAATGGCCAGAGGTGAATCCTAGCATGTGGTTGGAGCAGTGCGATTTCCAATAAGAGACCACAGTGTGCCTTGACAGCAAGGTGCTTTTTTTTCCCCCTTGTCAATGCTAGTAATTGCGGAGTTGATAGGAAATACCTGGCCTTGCAGCCGAGGGAGATAATGCATGTTGATCCTGCTGGTCATATATAGTGTCACAGAAATGAGGGCTCTTCATCCGATCGATATATAGATTTGTGTGTGGATAGTCAGGAAAGCACAGGAATAGCAGGTTTAAAGCTTTAATTAAGTGGATCCAAAAACGCCAATAACCGTGCATGCGTGTGCATGTGTGTCTGTGCCTGTGTGGCCGTTTCCTGATTTCTATCCAGCTTCCGTTTGCATCACGTGCCATGTTGTTAAGGATTCAAGGTCACTTGCTCCACCCAGGCATGCATAATCTATAGGTGGTTCAGTTCCTCTTGACTGGCTGCGTAGAGATGTGTCAGCCATGGATTATTTATGCCTTAATATGCCCCTCGCTGAATGAGCAGTCAGTCCCGAGAAGTCATATTCCCTTCAAGTCCAGATTATGTTGTACTCTTGGAGCCATGACTCTGCGCACTACATTTGGTTCAGATGATCTCACCATAATAATCTTGGCACTTGTACATATAAATGGAGTGTCTAAGTCTTTTACAAACAGCCTATGAATTTAACGTTGGAATGTTTTAGTTTATTCATTTGCATATCATTTTATGTTGCATTGCTCATGTGAATGCTAGCAGTAGTGCTACAACATGCTACAAAAGGTAAAAGATTGCACTGTCTTCTGAAACACAAGAGAAGACAGTATCATAATATTATCCTAAACATAATAATGTTGCATATTCATTCTCTCCAGGATTTTGCAACCACAGAAATGAACGCAAAATCAAGCAAACTCTGCAATATTCAGAGGAGCTTGCAATTTTTCAAAATCACCATAGATTTTCTGCAGATTTGGGCGAAATCACACCCTCTTCGAATCATGAGTACAGCTAAAAGGTCTCATTTACCAACAAACATCACTGCAAAAGACAAAATAATTTCGTGCAATTGCAGTCTCGCCAATTCAAGTAGTTTTCCACAGAAAAAGCAGAAAAACTCTCAATTTTGAAAAACTGCGCAGCAAAATCAAGCATTTTTGGCCGCAACAACTCACAAAGAAACTCGCCGAAATCCTGTACAGACTGTTTATTATATTTATTTATTAACTCACAGGAATATTGTTGTTGTTCTGATATTTAGCTAGATTTTCCATTTCTCAGGTGACAGGATCATCAATGCAGAAAAAAATTGATTTCTGTAAGTGGGAAAAAAACCCTTGATATTAATATTCCTTTGGTTTCTCTTGATTGCCTTGTAGTTTTTGGCTTGTTTACTTGTTGGAACAGAAAAATATAGTAAAAATACAAATCCTTTTCCTACACAAACAACAGTTGTTGTTGTTTTCACATTTTTACAATAAATCAATAAACAAAATTAGTATTTGTTTATTTTTATTTTTAAAGAATGATACAAACAATACATTAAAATGCGTGACAGTAAAGTATGTTATATATGACATGCATTTATTCATAGCCATTACCTACTGGAAGTGGCAAAGAGGTCAAGCAAGTGTAGAAATGCATGTTCTGGTAAATGTTATGCGACTAAAGGTTAAATAAAGAATACTAAACCTTTGAATAAAAAATTGCAATAGCTTTTGAGCACCGTGAACAGTGAAATTTGTTCTGACAGCCCTAACATATACACCCACATGCAGCCAACCATGCAGTGCTTCATGAAAAAACATACAACACAGTGAAATCCTGTGTGTGTGTGTGTGTGTGTGTGTGTGTGTGTGTTCACACTGGAGATCTTTTTTCCTCAATAAAGTGTACTGCATCTCAAATGTCTCCAAATACTCTTATAGGGTATTTCCACCACCAAACCTCGCTCTCTCTTCTCACCGTCTAGATGAGTTCTCCCCTGGGCTCAATATGAGTCTGCTGACTCTTCACACCCCATACAACCCACCCACCCCCCAAAAGTCCCCCCACCCCTCTCACAGGCCCCTCACACACACAAGACTGCTCAGACACGTACAAAAACACTCCCGCCGTTTGGGGTTAATGGGTTCACGTGCTCTGTCAGTCACCTTGATCTTAAGTGTGTTTGTGTTTCAGCAGTCTACACGCTGACTTTGTCGTAAGTAGCTACAATCTAGCGTTAACTTTTTCCACACTCTGTTGGGAAGCAGTGCTTTGATGAATCTGAAAAACTTTTTTTTCCAAGGTTACCTGAATCCCTAAACATACACACATACACACACACACACACACAGAGAGAGAGAGAGAGAGAGAGAGAGAGAGAGAGAGCGCAAGAGAGAGCGAGAGCAGGGAAAGGCATCGGTTGGCCACATGCAGTGAAATCAAAAACAATAGCGACTCAGGAGCCAGAAAGAGCAATGATCATTTTTCATCGCACCATTGGCCTTTTTCATTGATATGACGGAGCCATTTAAAATATGATTAATGATGATTATAAGGTCAAAGGTTGATCATTTATTTTCACTGAGTATCTGATGAAAAAGGAAACAGTGTCTATGCTGTGCAAAAGGTAAATACTGCTATTTTTGCCTCAGTAAGTGCTCTATAAAATGAAATCTTATATATTATATCGTTTTAAATTGGAGAGGTAATAATTTTTGTTCAGAATTTTTTTGAAGGTGCATACAACACTGAGCCTTATTTTCATTTCATGCAAAAAAAGGCATAAGATCACAAATTATTTTAATTTTTTTTTATTTTTTTTATTTTTTTATGAGCATTGCTAAAGAAGAGAGGTGTATTTTTAAAAAGAGGCACGGTGAAGTGTGCTCCTGTGATATCCAATCACATCAGCTCCTCTCATTCTTAAAAAAAAATTGTCTTTGTGTGTGCTGTTGTGGCTGTTTCTAGCACATATCATTTATATTTATATTACATCTTGTGATAGCAATATGGTTTTTAATTAGTTTAGTGTAGACATTTTTATTCATTTTACTGATGATCGGGTAGTCTCATGTGTGATGTCAGATCAGTAGTCACAAATACAAAAAAAGTGGTTTGTTTTTATGTATCATGGTTAAATGGTAAATGATCTGCACTTATACAGCACCTTTTAACCTTAGTAGTTCTACAAAGTGCTTTACACTGTGTCTCATTCACCCATTCACACACACTCACACACCAATGGTAGCAGAGCCACCATGCAAGGCGCTAGCCTGCAATCAGGAGCAACTTGGGTTCAGTGTCCTGCCCAAGGACACTTTGGCATGTGGAGTCATGTGGGCCGGAAATCGAACCACCAACCCTACGATTAGTGGACAACCTTCTCTACCACCTGAGTTGCAGAAGATTGAACAGGAAAATTGCATTTTATCATTGGGTTTACACTGAGCAGTGATAATTGAATGTAAACCTTTTTTTTAAGCTTTATTTGGCAAAATTGCATTAAGTTAAATACAAAATCAAAGAGTGCATTTCTTCCTGTCAGGAGACACAAGGCCGCATCTTCAATGACTGAATGGTGACAACATGTTTAACTCTTTTACCATTAGCGATTCATTCATGGCTATAAATTTAAAAAGATACATCAATTTGAAGTAGCCGTGCTTCACACTGGTACTTCACATTAATACTGTTAACTATGTGACATACGTTTTGAACTTGAAGCCAAAAATAAATGCATACTTCTCTGTCCAATCATCTTAACACATTCTGTTTTAGAGCACTTCACTAACTAGACCAGAGAGGATAAATAAAAACTCTGAAAGTCTGTAAAAACTCTTTACTTTCTTGATAAAATGCCTTCTGGTAAATAATTTGAATAAATGCATGTATAAATGCATGTATGACAAAACAAACCACATTGGAGCATCTACTACAAATATCACATTGTTTCATTTTAAAAACAAAACAAAACACCAGAGCCCTGAACTATGGCCAGGTTTATATAT
>JANDJT010000002.1:23566801-23577208 GCA_024331685.1 Stegophilus panzeri | reverse complement strand
TATATGATCTTATGTATAGTGTCCAGATATTAACAAAAATATTTATACCTTTTCTAAAAAATTTTAAAAAGTGGAAATCAGAAAAAGAAAAGTGTACTGATGCTGAAAACGCAGTTGTTAATGATATTTATTACACTACAAAGGACAAATTCGAAGAAAACAAATGGTGTAAAAGAGAAAAAAAAAAGGAAATGTCCCTTCACATTTGTCACTTCTTCACAATATCATTTTAATGTGCAAAATGTATCCAATTAATGTGTTTACATCGAAATTACATATTTTTATTGATTTTTTTTTTCCTGCAATCTCTGTGCATATGAGCCAAATTGTTACGTGTACAAGAGCTATATTGTGTATTTTATTAAATTAATATATAGTTGTGTTGCAATATATATGGGCTTATATTGTATTTGGCAACTGTTGCCTTAGTAGCCGTCAAACTCTGTGAGTTTCCTTTTGCTGTTGGGTTTTGTTTTCTTCGTCGTCCTTTCTCTGTCCGTGCTCTTACTGAGCGAGCCAGCTACCGTACATCTGGGCACGCTAGCGGGGCTTTTTTGTTTTTGTTTTTTACACGCGCGTGTTCGGGCAAACTCCTTCGCTTTAACTCGGTCAATAAGAGCTTGTTCAGCCAGCACATTTCTATCAAAATGAGACGAAACACATGACATACAACTACAGTTTGATGACCTTTTTTGCAATGCTGAGATAAACTTTCAGGGCAGCTATTTTTTAATTGTGACAATTTCTTGCATTTGGATTTTTCTTTTTGTCCTCTCTCTCTCTCTCTCTCTCTCTCTCTCTCTCTTTTTTTCCTCAAATCTAAGCCTGCCATTCATAACGCAGCGTGGAGTCCCTGGCTAACGTTCTGTGATACTGCCTTACTCACTCAGAAAGCTCATATACTGTAGTGCACTTGAGTACAAAGAGGATGGGGGGATTCTTGAGAATGTGGTATCTTATTTTATATATAAGGACTTTTGAGCAGGCTGTGTATTTGCTTCGTATATGTGTGTTTTCATAATCTTGAGCCAATTCCTACAAACTTCCTCACAATTCATACCGGCTTCATATTTTGTCTGTGATTGTGTGAAACTTGATAACCGAGCATCCATTTTTCTCTTTGATTTGATCTGTTTTTTTCTCGCTTTTCTTTTTTTTTTTAATCTGTCTGGAGCTTCATTGTAGCAGTAGAGACAGAATTCAAATGACGAATTAATGTCAGGTCTGTAGTTCGAGCATTCACCGTAGCTTCTCTTTGTAAACAACAAATGAGGAAAAAACATTTTTTTTTTAATTCAAGAGAACTCTGATGCAACTGTAAATATGTGGAGTGAAAACTTTTTTTTCCTAAAAAACAAACGGCTGTAAAAGGAGATAGCTGATCCGATATGGACTGGTTTTATTTCTTAAGTGGTGCTGGTCCGTATTGTGAACAGAGAATGAGTACTCATCAGTTTCCCATCTCTCCATTCCTAAAATGCAATGTGTACTCGTTTCATCTCGACTGTGTACTCGAGTGAACTTTTACACACCTCAGGACCTAAAAGAGCCCATGACTGACTAGTTATGACACCTGATGTAGTCACCTGAGGAACAAGTTAAACACTACTGCAGTATTTTAAAAAAGTCTCCTATTATCCTTTATTTTCACACAGACATGACAGACAGAACTATTCACATATTTATTGCTTTATATATTTATTTATCTACCAAGAAAGCTCTCTTTTTTCCTGTTTTTTTCTTCTTCTCTCGCTGTTTTGCAGCAGGTTTATCTATACCCAGGTGCAGAGATATAAGTTTGGTGTCAGAGAGAAAAAGAAACTTTGTGTTGGTTTCTAATTGAGTTTTTTTTTTTCCTGCCCAAACACAGTGACGAGCGTGATATTTTTGACACCCTCAACATAACCTCAACAAATAATGAAAGGCAGCACGCCGGCTTGCGCTCAGAGCTCGAAGCGGCATCTGACACAAGCGTCTCCTCTCTTCCTGCGCACTCATCAGTGTAGTGCGACGCCGTGCGTTCCCTTTCATTTAAGAGAACAAAACATTCAAGACACGCGGATGATCTTATGTGCGCTTTAACCCAAAGCCAGACAGATAGAAATAACTTTTCTGTTTGTCATTTGTCTCCGTTTGTTTGGGGTGTTTCTTTTTTTTCCCCCAACTTACTCTATTCCCTCCGAGTTTGCTCATTTTTCACGGCTTGCAAAGATGTGCGTGTGTGGTGTACTAGTGGTTGCCATTCTGTGAGCAAGTGTGTGTCTGTGTGTGCCCTAAATTACTCCACGACCTAAATTTGACCTAAACACGTTTTTGGTTTTTTTTCATCCTAAATCCAGTCTTGGTGGCACAGAAAGACCATCCTGAGGTGTCTCGTACAAAGCCTGTTCAGGTCTCCCACTGAGGTGGAATGCATGGTTTATTACCCTGGCCTTGCGAGCTATTTGCTGTCTAATGGAGTATAAGTTGCTGAGGTCAACACATAGCTGGAGATCCAGCATAATGCAGTTGCGCCCTCATTATTGTCTAATTACACAAGCTAGGCATGGAGAGGGATTGATCGCTGCATTAGTCAGACCAGGGGTATTTTTGGCCATCAAAGTCTGCCACTTCAATGTGTAATTGAATGAAACCCATGTTTTAAAAAAACAAACAAAAAAACATCCTTCTACCGTTTCACCAAATCCTGTCCTGAACACACATACACACAGTCACACACAGAGGGATCCACCATACGCTGGGCAAAAGAAACGAGGCATACAATTGTATGGATAAGCTCAACTGCTATTGTCTAAGGCTGTGTTCTATGTGATCTATCTGAAAAAAAAAAAAAAAAAAAGAATAAAAAGCAAATTAATACATTTAATACACATGGCTCCTGACTATGTATATATATATATATATATATATCTATCTCTCTCCACATATCAACATGCCACTAGTGTTGTAACATTCTTAATAAGATTAATGAGCACATTACAGTCATGAAAATATAAGTACACCACTTCGAAATTAATTGTTTTTTGACATATTTGGACAAGCATGTGATCCTCTTTGGAAAAGTGACCATTAATATAGTTGACACATTCTATCAAATGACACATAAAATTGAGATTTTGTAGTAATTTTCACAATTTAAATAAACAAAAAACAGATCAGTCACTTGGAAAAAGTAAGTGCACTCTTACATTTATCACATCTTCAAATCCATAAAAATTTTAATCAAGTGTGAAAGATTGGGTGCCAGTGATCTGAACCTGCTTAGGGAGTGCGGGTGAAACCTGTCTTATTTAGAGAGATTTATACCCATCTCATATCTAATGTCTGGTGTTCCCTTTGTTATTGAGGTGTGTAGGGTCATCATGCCAAGATCTAAAGAGTTCTGTAAGGCCTTCAGAAAAAAAGATTGTGGATGCCTAGGAGTCTGGCAAAGGATTTAAAAAGATCTCCAAATTATTTAAAATAATCTACAAAAGGTACAGATTTCACTACTACTGCCAGTTTGTCCAGGACCGGCCATCCCAGTAAATTCAGCCCAAGAGCAAACCGTGTGATGCAAAAATAAGTCTCAAAGAACTGCAAAATTTAATCACAGGATCTGTTAGTAAGTCTCGCAACTGTTGGTGTAAAAGTGAATGCTTCTACAATCAGAAAGAGCTAGCACAAATTTGTCCTGCATGTGAGGCGTGCCAGGAAAAAGCCTTTGCAAGACTATAGTTTGCCAATGAGCATATAGGCAAAGACCAGGCCTTTTGGAATAATGTGCTCTGGACAGACGAATCAAAGATACAGTTGTTTGGTCACAGTAACAGCAGACAAGTTTGGTGCAGACCAAAGACAGCTTTTCAGGAGAAGCACCTCATACCAACTGTGAAGCACGGTGGTGGAAATGTTATGGTTTGGGGTTGCTTCACTGCCTCAGGGTCTGGACAGCTTGCATTCATTGATTCAACTATGAATTCTGAATCATATCAAAGAGTGCTTGAAGATAACGTAAGACCATCTGTCCGAAAGTTGAAGTTGAACCGAAAGTGGATCTTTCAACAGGATAATGATCTTAAGCACACTAGCAAATCCACCAAGGAATGGCACAAAAGGAGGAAATGGAGGGTTATGTAATGGCCTAGTCAAAGCCCGGATTTAAATCCCATTGAAATGTTGTGGGGGGATTTGAAATGGGCAGTACATGCAAGAAAACCCTCAAACATTTTGCAACTGAAAGAATATTGCTTGGAAGAGTGGTCAAAAATTCCAGCAAGCCTGGTGGAAAATTATGCAAAACACCTACAAGAAGTTATTTCTGCTAAAGGGGGCAATATTAGCTTCTGAGGCCAAGGGTGTACTTACTTTTTCCACAGAAGAATATCACATCTATTGATATCTCTGTTGAATAAATGATTAAAAATGCTTATTTTCCTTGTGGTTTTGTTCAAGTATATCAACTTCATTAATAGGCACTATTTAAAAGATGATCAAATGTTTGCTTGTCCAAATATGTCAAAAAATACAACAATTTCCATGGGATGTACTTATTTTCACATGACTGTAAGTAAACACATGACTATTGTATGCAGGATCTATGCATCTGAATATCTATAAATAACTGCTGAATGTATATGTTTCCCAAGTCTCCCTGTTTGCTGTTGCTCCAGCTCAAAGGAATCTGTATTTTATCTCTGCACACAGATGATATCTTAGCTTTAGGCTAATGAGCCCTAATTTATCTCATTAGTTCACATTCCCAACACACAGGAAGATTAAAGCGGCAAGCTAGCTGAAGGGCACGAGGCAGCTTGATAGTTGGGCGAGCAGGCTTTGCCGAAAGCACTTTTTGAACACAGCCCAGCTCCTTCAGGCTTGGAGCCAGGCAGCCTTTGGGCAGCTTTTCAGCGCTTCACTCAAATGACAGATGAGCAACTTTATTTAAATATCCTTGCTGATTCATGAGTACTGTGTCTTGCAAACACAACATTTTGGTTCCAAATGACCCAGAAAGTTAGTAGGCAAATGCCATGCCAGAATGGCAGCAGAAAGTGGCAGACTGACACTGTCGTATTTACAACTTTCAAGTAAACTGTGGCTGCGTTAATGTGAACAGGAATTAGAAAACAGAGTGATACGACTACAGTAATTTTTAGTAGCAAGCCAGAATTATTTTTTTCTAAAATGTCATGCTCTGCTGTTGGGTGTCAGAATCAAAAGTGTTCACAAGCACATTTGTTTTTACCACATACTAACAAATCAGGCCATTTTGGGCAGAGGAGCTCCAGATTTGCAGCACCCATTTCATCTCAGCCACAGCAAGTAGCTAACTATCATATCAGTGAAGTTGGTGTGCTAACCAAAAAATGTAACAGGCGTAGCTTTCTAGCTAGATAACATGCCTATTGTATATAACAAACCCACAATACCGCACCTAGAAACTAGCTATCTAAAACTAGATATACTCAGGAGTTACCTATAGTTAACTATCTTTGTTTGGCTAACAAATTAGTTAATGGCATCTGTTTAGGCAGCACCTTGGCTTTGGCTCGTTTGTGACCACAATCGACAAGGTTGTAAGCATTAAGAGACTTGTTAGGAGTCTCTGTAAGGAGTTTAACCGAATAGTACTCACTACCTTTAGTGGTAACCCATAATAATACATGTATAATATTTTAGCTAATAGCAATGGCATGGTGGATCTGAAGCTTATCCCAGTAACACTGTGGACATGGTGAGAGACTGGGACATCAGTCCATGTCAGCACCATGCACCTACACATTCGCACGTAAGAGCAATTTAGTGTAGCAAATCCACCTATCTGAATGGTTTTAGACACTGGGAGGAAACCACAGAAACCCATGTGAATGTCAGAAGAACACAGAGAGAAACTCCACACAGACAGTAACACTCTCCAGACTGAACCAGGGACCTAATAACTGGCATTATTATTATTATTTTTTTTTTTTTTTAAACAAATTCCAGGACTACACATTTGGAATCTGTGAGAAAATTCTACATAATAAAACCATCTCCAGCAGGATGCTATTATTGTTGGCTTCTCAAAATCAAACACGTGAAGAACCTTTACGTGCTTACTTTTGCAAGCTCTGAAGCAATTAAGAATTTTCACTAAAGAATGCATAATGCATGTTACAATGTTTATTTTTTTAAAACAAGTTTTGTGCAGAACAAAAAATCATTCCTCATCTTTGCCGGAATATATCACATTTGGGTTTTTTTTTTTTTGGTTTTGTCTTGTTTATACACAGCCCTGAGGCAGATATTAATTAATGAAGGAGAAGAAACGGGGAGGAATTAAATGCAGTCTCTGGTCCTGTGCTCTTTAAAAAGACACACTCCTCGCTTCTCTTTAATGCAGTAATGCTTTAAAGTACCGAGACTTGGTGTGCACATAAATATAGCTCAGGCACTTTAGCAGCATGATGCATTGTACTTGTCTGTGAGGTTTTCAGTATTGTAGCTGCACAAACGTGGCACTTTTAATTTAAGTGTTTAACATATAACGCTTGCTTGATGCAGAATGTGATACATGATGTACCTCTGAGTAGACACCCTCAGCCTGTAATGCTCTCTTAGACATATAATGATCAAGTGTGCATGCACCCGGAGTAGGCACTTCAAAAATCAGTGTTAATGACAACGGTCAGATGGACCACAGCAGCGAGTGACAGGAAATTAAGCTGTCAGCTTGAGCAAGGACAATCGGCTTGACTTTGATTTGATAGCAAAGGTGGCCTCAATGCGATGCTAACACAGAATGTAATCATAGCCAGGGGTGCCAAAAAGCCTCATGTCATCAAACAGCCGCAACATAAGCAGGGGGAAATGATACGTCCCTAAATCATCTCCCAACCTCCTTTCCTCAATGTACTGATCTGATCTCAATCTGTACTCTGTTCCTTTGTATGTACAGGGTATACACCATGCATAGACACACTTGATTAGAGGAGAACAGTTACTGTGTCCTTTGGGAAGAGCTTCATTTTAAGCTTTTTTAATGATATCTCTACAGGCATCAGAATTAACCGGCACCAGTGCTGAGATGAACAACACCAAAAAGCAAGTTCCAATTACTGATATCAGATCATTACGCTACTGCCATGGTTTTTTTGTGTGTGTTTTTTTTTCTATTGCATTAAGTGAAATGTCAGGCAGCTAATTACTGTAGAGAAGCAGAGCTCACTGGAGCTCTGATAGAGGACAGGCTTAGATTCCCAACATTATGCTGAAAATGGTTAATCTCAAAATCCCAGGACTTTAGCTAATCTTTGAGTGCATCTCTCTGTCTGCCTACCTACATGTTAAATCCTGAAAAACAAACATCAGTATTTATTTTCTCCTCCATTTTTGGGATATAGATGTTTCTTATCTGCTTAGGGAGGTAACTGTAGTCTCCATCATGGAGCCTGACCAAGGACAGGAATTATCAAAATAATTGAATGCACCATGTAGATTAAGGAAAAAAATATATAATATGTAGTGGATTGGGATTGGGGAGCATGGTGGCTTAGTGGTTAGCACGTTTGCCTCGCACATCCGGGGTTTGGGGTTCTGAATCCTGCCTGTACCCTGTGTGTGCGGAGTTTGCATGTTCGCCTCGTGATTCAAGGGTTTCCTCCAGGTACTCCGGTTTCCTCCCCCAGTCCAAAGAAATGTGTTGTAGGCTTATTGGCATTTCCAAATTGTCCGTAGTGTATGAATGTGTGCGATTGTGTCCTGTGATGAGTTGGCACCCCATCCAGGGTGTCCCCCGCCTTGTGCCTGAGCTCCCTTGGATAGGCTCCAGGCTCCCTGCGACCCTGTGTGGGATAAGCAGTTGGATGGATGGATGGATGGGAAATGTTGGTTTAGCCCATCTACTCATCTGATCAATAAGATCTTTAAAAAGTCACAAGTTTTTGTGAAAGGTTTCAGAATGATTGAGGTGAATCCTAAGAATGAATTTCGCTTCAATTTCACTTAGCACCTAGAAGCGGATCTAACTAACTGCCTCGTATTCGACAGGAAACATGACACCTCTTTACCATCGGCACTAACATACCCGCTCGGAGATGCATAAAATCCGTTAAGTGTCTTTACTTTAACAAAGCAATATGGCAGGCATAATGAGGCCTGAAGCATACAGATGCAGATTAGTTGAGCCAGCAATTCAAAGATGCTAAACGAAAAGGCCAGTAAGCCGTGTGAAAGTTTAACATGAAGATATACGATTCAAAAAGATTATCGGCAGTGACAACGTGCAACTTTTACTGACAATGCCAAATCAATTCATAAATATCCGATGTAGAGACTGGGCTTTCTGTGATACTGCTGCTCAGAGGGAGTTTTGGTAAATGTCACCTGCATCTTCTGAACCTGCCTGTTTTTCCCCCCTACCTCCTATCTTGTCTCTCTTTATCTGTTTTGCTTCCTGTTGATAGTTTTCATCACGTTTTTCATTGAACATTAAATAAACGCCAAACAAGCCACAACGCTAAATCGCTTTTGAGCATATTCTACATAGCTCATTTTGTACTTTGGTGATTGAGGATGGCCAACTGTCATGCAAACTGAAAAGACGAACATGCTGTTATTATGACTTGACCTTTCCTGTTTGCTGCAGTAATGCTTATCATAATATCAAAAGCAAAGTCTATAGATCACACATGCTAGTTAGGTATCATCTGACTGTATATTTAACAGGTTACACTAGCAAATCATCCATCTATCAATCCCCATCCATACTGCTTATCCTACACAGGGTCGCATGGAGCCTGGAGCCTATCCCAGGGAACTCAAGGCACAAGGCGAGGGACACCCGAGACGGGGTGCCAACCGATCACAGGGCACTATCGCACACACATTCAAACATTACAGAAAATCTGGAAATGCCAACCAGCCTACAACAAATGTCTTTGGACTGGTGGAGGAGATCAGAGTACCCAGAGGAAACACCGAAAGAACAGTTGGAACATGCAAACCCTGCCCACACAGGCGGGATTTGAACCCCCAATGCTGGAGGTGTGAGGTAGATGTGCTAACCACTAAGCCACAGAAAAGATCGTTATGCATTAGATACAGATTCCATGCAAATGGTCGTTCTGTAATGTGCCATAAGGCAAGCAACAGACAGTTTTTGATGAGTTTGGATCACAGAGGTACTGATTTAACTTGTGATTTTGCAACTCTCTTGCTAAGTGTCTGTCCTCTTTGGTAAATTAGTTTGTGAGTGTGTTTGGCATATGTTTTATATACATTATGTCATTTTTATGTTATTTTAGAAATAAGAGTTTTCTGGGAAGGCTTTCCACTAGATTTCGGAACATAGCAGTGGGGATTTGTGTTCATTCAGCCGCAAGAGCATTAGTAAGATCACACTAATGTTAGATGAGGAGGGCTGGGATGCAGTTGATGTTCCAGTTCATTCCAAAAGCGATCAGTGGGGTTCAAGTCAGGGCTCTGTGCAGGACTCTCGGGCTCTTCCAGTCCAAACTTCACACACCAAGTCTTCATGCTGGAACAGGTTTGGGCCTCTTAGTTCCAGTGAAGGAAATTGTAATGTTACAGTCTCGTTTCTCTCATTTTAACTGCAAGGTGACTGTTATAGCAGGAGAGTTACGTAACAAAATTCAAAGTCCCTGATCCAGAAAAAAGACATCTGTCATCCCTGCAAACTAATTAATTCTACAAAAAATTTTAATATAAATAAATAAATAAACGATGTCCTCTCTCAGTTGATGTGTGTAGTACAGCAAGTAGTTTTCACTATAGTTTCACTATGGGCAGCTGTGGTTCAGGTGGTAGAGCGGGTTGTCCACTACTTGTAGGGTTGGCGGTTCAATTCCTGGCCCACATGACTCCACATACCGAAGTGTCCTTGGGCAAGACACTGAACCCCAAGTTGCTCCCGATGGGAAGTTAGTGCCTTGCATGGCAGCTCTGCTACCATTGGGGTGTGTGTGTGTGTGAGAATGAGATGCAGTGTAAAGTGCTTTGGATAAAAGCGCTATATAAGTGCAGACCATTTATAGTTACGGCATTGAGTAAGTGTTTCAAGTTTAAACGTGCATACCAAAATTTAGGCACTTGACTGAAATGTTTCTCATGATCTTTTGACCTGAAGGTGTATGATTAAATGTTTGAAATCCGTGTTGTATACAAAAATATTATTGTGCCAACATATTCATTTCTTTCATTAAAAAGAAATTTTATTTACAAAAAAATATTTTTTAAAATGGATGACTTGGAGTGAAATATTCTGAAAAGCAGCCAATAAGAGTCCAGCGTAGGTGGAAACTCCCTTAATACTGTTTAAAAAGCATCTCAGTGAAATTCATCAAGAAATCGGTTGAGAAATTGCCAAGAATACATTTATGGAAATTCTAGGCAAAAAGGGTGTCTACTTTGAAGATATGCAATATA
>JANDJT010000002.1:23529279-23544540 GCA_024331685.1 Stegophilus panzeri | reverse complement strand
AGGAATACACATTTTGAATAAACTAATAAATAATTTGTTTACTGCCCCTAGAAAATGCCTACAGACGTCTATAAAATGTGTCTGTAATACACTTTCATTTCAAAGGCATAGTGAGGAGGTTCTGAGGTCAGTCCAGTCTGCAAATCAGCAGCTCATTCATGCAGAGGTGCTTGTGATCACATCTCTCAGGCCAGTGCCTTTTCATATAGCAGTATACCAGCATGGGGAAAAGCTTCCCCACTTCTATTTCACTTTGTCATGCAGGCCAGTAGCCATGAAAAGGGAGCAGCATGTGTTATTGATCTTCTGCCAATGCACTCTGGGACCATGACTTCATAGCTTTAAAGGAGTCGTGAAGGTGAGAGTTCAACCTCAAATATGAAATGCTGTGAACAGAATGCCAAACAAACAACTGGACCTCATATATTGACAGCAAAATGTTTTGACCTGCTGTTTGATGATTGCAGGCTGTGAGAGCAAACACGTGTGTGGCAATTCATATGTAGTAAAATTATTGGCACCCCTAAGCAATACTTAAAATGATTACAAACAAGCAAATTGTCAGCTTTGGTCACCAGAAATATGAGGTTGTACACCTTGTTTAATTTTGCAGTATGGGGAAAATCAAAGTACTTCAACACAAAAGAGACATATAAAATATCGAATGGCACGGTGGTACACCAGGTAGCACTGCTGCCTCACAGTGCCAGGGTTCCCAGTTTGATCCTGAGCCCAGGTTACTGTATGTGCAAAGTTTCTGTGCATGTTCTCCCTGTGCTTGTGTTGGTGTTGTTCGGGTTCTTTGGTTTTCTTCCACTTTCCAAAAACACACTCTATATGCTAATTGCCCTAATAAGTGTGAATGTTTTTTTTCCATGGTCCTGTGCAATGGACTTGTGTCCCATTCAGGGTGAATTCTTCTGCCTTGTCCCTAGTGTTACCAGGATTGTCTCAGAATCTACTGTAACCCTGACCAGGATAAAGCAGTTACTAAAGATGAATAAAAGAATATAAAATAAAATAAAAACATTACACACAACAACCTTATAACATCTAAAATTTGCCTAGCATTAATAGAACTACAGATGGAGTCATATGTTGTTGTCAGATAAAAGGAAAAGCTTCTTGTCTGACACATCATACAAGGAAATGTACTCCATATCCACTGTAAAATATAGTATGGTGGTGAATCATTGATGCTTTGGTGCTGTGTTGGTCCAGGAGCTCTTGGAAAGATTGATGGCAACATGAATTCCATTAATCACTATAATTCTTTAGCCCAAACCTGGTTGCCTCTGCCAGGAGGTTAAAACTTGGTCATAGATTGATCTCTCATTATCTCAACAAGATTCAAACTTCTGTCTAAATCAATTCAGGAATGGGTGAGGGATATAAAACTGCTGTTTTGCAATGTAGTATCCACATGTGTCCATGTAGCCCTAGTATCAGTGCTGTTATTCTCTCCAGGGGATGCTTCATCATCTTTGTTAACATATTAGTAAAAAATAATGTAAACAAATTAATAAACATTTTAAGTCACATTCTTGGTATTAACCTAAAGTCTTTTAACCTAAAGAGTAACTATTAATTAATTATATGAAATGTATTTTAAACATTATAGAATTATTTTACATGAATTATCATTAATAAACTACACATTACCTGCTCCTAAACAGTTTATTATTGAAGTTTAATTCAGTAAGAAACTACAATAAAAATTAAGAGTGCAAGAGTGCCAATACAGTACAATATAATACAACACAACACAACACAACTTTATTGTCAGACTAGGATTTCTCTGTTGCTGCCTGGCCTGGCAATGATTTATAATTCCGGTGTTGACTATGTACATAAAAACTAATATGAAAAAAAATGAAGTAGGCCTTCACGAGTTTCTCCTTTTTTTTGCTGTTCTATAATACTATAAATGCTAAAACAAATTATCCAAGTCATAAAAAGTAAGACCTCTGGTCAAACAAACACTTTTAATGTTCAGTGAGTGCCAGTTAATACTCATTTACCAACCTCAACCAGGTGAAAGTCATAATTCTTGAAATGCCAGAGAGTGAGTGGGAGAGAGAACAGATAAAATAATGACATTTGGTTCTGAACATCTCACGGCTGCTTATGTAAACTCACTTGTGACCTGGATGCCTTTAAAACTAATATTTTAAGCAAAGCTTGGGCTACGCTACAGGCTAGTTCCTGCAGACTCAGAGAAAACTTCAAACGGCTTCTAACCTCCTGCATCTCTCTCTCTCTCTCCCCTCCATCAGAGCCCATGTTCATTTGCTCCGAGCAAAGCACAGCTAAATATTTTGTCTCCAAAAGAGCGAATTTACATACTGTTTTGGAGGTAATGGACCAAAAAGCCCCACGCACTCACACACAGACAATGACTGAAATGAACTATTAAGCTTTTGCTGTTGACGCGGCCATACCTCATTTGCGTTTCCGTGTGTAATTGTTTTTTTTTTTTTCTTTCCACCCCATCTTTCACAGGAGTGCTTCATTTTATATTAACGAGAAAGCTTGGGTAAACAAACACTTGCCTCTCTTTCCAATGCTTTTGTGGAGAATAACTTAGAGAAGGGTAGGGCATGGAGAAGAAAGCAAAAGTGAAAGGAATGATGAATAAACCTGAGCCTAGTTCATTGCTCCAAGTCTGGGCTGCCAAGCCAAATGAATGTACTTTACTAGGGTGATTGAGGAGTTTATGATCTGGAGGCTAGGAAGAGCCTGCCAGATCTTCACTGGCGCTGAATCCTCAGTCTAATCAAAATGGATTTGGTGGCACAGGCCCTTCAGTGGTCAATAGACACTCACAGATTTAAGCCATCTGGCCCCAATATTACACCCACCATATACACATACTGTATAAAGTCCCCATGACAATTAGCAAAGGGAAATGACAGAAAACAAGAAATCCCTAAAGATTTGTCTGTAAAGTTTTTGAGAGGGATGAAAACCTTGAAATTATTTGTCAAATAGGAGTGAGAATTGGAAATGAATGCACTATTACACTGCATTTTCGCATTGCTGATTATGGGTGGTCACACATGAAAAAGTGTGATTGTCTTTATTACTGTGAATGAGGACCCACAGGATGTGATCTGTCTCTGGGAAGAAGACAGAAGGCCATCTCTCCTGTCTCTGCCACTCCCCCTCCACTTGGCCTGTGTACTCATCTCTGGGAAGAAGACGGCAGGGGCAGGGAACATCTCTGCTCTTGGCATTGTTCCTGAGCCAGGCCCATCACCTTCTGTAGTCTCTGCCTTTCAAGTGCCAGATGTGCTGCACTGGAGGCCCGCCAAACCCGATTGTATTGGTATGGTAGGGGAGGGCTAGGAGTGACAAACACACACACACACACACACACACACACACACACACACACACAAACACACAGAGAATGAAAAGAATAGTGTGAATATTTTACAACACATTCAGTACTCTATCTGCACTAGAATATACTTAAAAAATCACAGACAGTGAATGGAATATTAAACATAAAACATAAGACTTTAAATACTACATATCTGATTTTACCATCAGATACACACCTGTTGTCATGTTGGTTTATAGTTAGTTATGTTAGTTATAATTCTATTTTTGTAATTAAGTTCCTAATTTATGTTTTAATCCTTGAGCAAAGGAATGACAAATGAGCATAGTCTTATCATGGTTACAAAATCTTCTTTTTATTAACATTGTATCTAAATTATTGGGAAAAATATGGTTCTTACTTCGGTAACACTTTACAATAACAGTACATGAATAACCATGCCCTAATACCTGAATTAATACTTACTTAAATATGAACTGTCATATCACAGCAAACCAGTGACTACATTTCCCATCCTGCACTGTGGCCTATAAACATGACCGCCATGGATCGCAATTCCCAGAACACTCACCTTCATTCTAATCACGCACACCTGCATCCAATTCACAGCACAATCACAACCACAGTTTAAAAGGACTTTCAATGCATTCACTGTTTGTGAAGTATTACGTGAGTTTTCCGTATACCAAGAGTTTGTTTCTCGGTTTATGTGTTATAGTTTTGATAGTGTTCTCACCATCATTCTTGATTCCTGTTTTGCCATGGTTATGCCCGTTTGCCGATTGCCTGACCTATTGCCTGTTTTTTGACCATGCTATTGTCACATGTTTTGAATTTGTCTGCCTGTCTCTCTTTAGTAAAACTCCATTACCTCCATTAAGTTCAGTTACATGATAGAATACTTGACCTCAACATGGAAGCAGCATGACAGCAAGGAGATCGTCACACCAGCATACATAGGGATGTCTGGCCACCATTCATGTCAGTCCAGTTTCCCCAGTGGACTGACATAGACCTTCCAGATCCGAATTATGGATTGTGTGACTACCCGAGGCAGTTCCTGTTCCACTGCCAAATATACTTTTCAAGCCAGGTGAACCCAAAGCCGAACAAGAAGCAGTGGCTCGGGTTCATTGTGTCACTGCTTTATGGCCTGGCCTACCAGTGGGTGGAGCGTCTGGCCAGTACAGGGTCCAGTGCCCTCACCAATGTAACTCAGTTTGTGGAATTATTTCTAAAGGAGTTTGGGAATCCAGGGCAGAACTGCAACCTGGATGAACTTTTGAGGGGAGTCAAACGATGAGCAAGCCCAATCTGCCATTCCACACACTTTGAGTGGATCGACAGGGCGGCCTCCACCACTCAGCTCCAGTGCCAGGCTGACAGGGCGGCAGTAGGGGTGATGCAGGCATGCAAGACCAAGGGCTGCTGTAAAGAAGCCACCCTACATTGTCCAATGTGCAGTAAACTCGGGAAACATGAATCATATTTCTGCTCCCAGGAATGTTTCAAAGGCAGCTGGCACACCCATAAATGGCTCCTCAAGAGAGCAAGAGCCAATTTCAAGCTTGAGACCCAACATAGCAAACTCATCTCCAGAGCTCCAACCTGAGACCCACGAGGTGGTCGGAGTTTGACATGGTGACCTCCTCCCAAGAGCTCCAGCATAACCCAATAACAAATAACACAAGTAGTACGTTACATTATGCTCAGCACAACAACAACAGTCACCCCAAGATATCATACTAAAACCAAAGGGTGGAAAGTACTGAACTACATGTACTCTCATTACAGTACTTGAGAATATAGTTTATGGTAACCGTATTTTTTTTTTCCAATGGTCAAGCAAATTAAAGCAGTTTCCTGTTAAAAGACTACACTTTAGTCACCAAATATTTAATCAGCAGCAGCAACGTCTGAGACAGTGGAGACAGATGAGCATCCCTGCCTCAATTAATCAGCTATTTTCAGTTTTAAATTTCAAAGGAAACAATGTGATAATGATATGCAGATTATGTGAGCCAAAACCTGTAGAGATATCAGCATTTCATAGCTCAACATCAAACCTGTGGAAGTGCAAGTGCATTGATGACGTCACTGCCTCCAAAACAATCACCACACACTCCAACCAGAAGCCATGGATGACTGTGGAGGTGCGTGCACTGCTGAGGACCCCGAGACTCCGCCTTCAGGGCAGGTGAAAAGGCAGCCCTAAGAACAGCGAGAGCTAACCTGTCCCGGGCCATCAGAGAGGCAAAGCATGCACATTCCCAGAATATCCACAGTCACTTCACGGATAGCGTTGACACATGCGCATTATTTAGGCCATCAGCAACTACAGGACAATATCAACCGCCTGTGACAGTGATGTGTCCCTTCCAGATGCACTGAACAACTTCTATGCAAACTGATGTGACAGGGAGGAAGACCACCCCTCCTACCAATGACCAAGTGCTGTGTCTAATCACGGCTGATTCAACCCATGGCAGAGTCAACCAACGGAAAGCTGCTGGACCAGACAACATTCCTGGCAGAATGCTCAGAGGATGTGCAGACCAGCTGGTGGATATTCTCAGTGACATCTTCAACATCTCCCTGAGCAGTCCCATCTTTCCAACGTGCTTCAAGAGCACCACCATTGTCTCCATGCTCAAGAAGTCTTCAGTGTCCTGTCTCAATGAGAGTCTCGTCATGAGGCATATCCCACAAGACCCTGCTGCCCCCCCTCACTGGACCCCCTGCAATTTGTGTATTGTCCCAACCATTCAACAGATGATGCCATCGCCACCACCCTACATCTGGCCCTCACTCATTTGAACAAAAAGGATAGCTACGTTCAAATGCTGTTCATGGACTTCAGTTCAGCATTCAACACAATCATTCCTCAGCACCTGATTGGAAAGCTGAACCTGCTGGGCTTGAATGCCTCCCTCTGCAACTGGATCCTGGACTTCCTGAATGGGAGACCACAGTCAGTTCAGATCAGGAGCAGCATCTCCTACACCACCACACTAAGCACTGGAGCCTTCCCAGGGCTGTGTGCTCAGTCCACTGATTTTCACTCTGCTGACTCATGACTGTGCAGCAATGCACAGCTCCAATCACATCATCAAGTTCACTGATGACATGACATGACCAGCAAAAACAACAAGTCAGCATACAGACAGGAGGTGAATCGGCTAATGGACTGGTGCAGAGCCAACAACCTGTCTCTGAATGTGGACAAAACAAAAGAGATGGTTGTTGACTTCAGGAGAGCATGGAGTGACCACTCTCCTCTGAACATTGACGGCTCTTCTGTGGAGATCATCAAGAGCACCAGATTCCTTGGTGTTCACCTGAAGAAGAACCTTACCTGGTTCCTCAACACCAGCTCCTTAACTAAAAGCCCAGCAGCATGTCTACTTTCTGTGAAGGCTGAAAAAAGCCCATCTCCCACCCGTCATCTTCACCACATTCTACAGAGGAACCATTGAGAGCATCCTGAGCAACTGCATCACTGCCTTTTTCAGAAATTGCTCCATATCGGATTGCAAGACCCTGCAGCGGATAGTGAGGACAGCTGAGAAGATCATCAGGGTCTCTCTTCTCTCCATCATAGACATTTACACCACATGCTGCATTCACAAAGCCACCAGCACTGCGGACGACCCCACACACCCCTCACACAAACTCTTCACTCTCCTGCCATCTGGAAAAAGGTACCGAAGCAGTCGAGCCCTCACGGCCAGACTGTGTAACAGTCTCTTCCCCCAAGCCATCAGACTCCTCAATACTCAGAGACTGGACTGACACATACACACACTCATACTGAACTGAACTGAACACAATCCCAATCCCCTTGCAATTTTTGTACATTTCTGTACTGACTGCCAGTACTTTTGCTGCTGCTGTACTTATAAAAATATTATCTTTAATTTCTTGTCACTATTATACACTTTACCTAGCTGCTACCGCAACAACTGTCATGTCCACACATGGTATAACCTAGTCTGCTGAATACTATGTCATAGTATGTTATATTTATACTCACCACATTTTTTAAAATTATATTGTTATTCTTTTTTTATTATATTGTTATATCTATTTTCACTACCTGTTATATCTGACACTTTCACACTAGAACTGTGTACTGGTTGGTGCTACACTGTCACTTACTGTGCCTATTGTCCTGTTTTAGTAGTTACTGTGCTGTCTTGTGTTGTTTGCACATGTTTGCATGTGCACTTTATGTAGACTGTGTAGGTCTTATTTAGTTCTGTATTGTCTCATGGTTAGTGTGTTGTTTTATGTAGCATCATGGTCCTGGAGGAACGTTGTTTCATTTCACTGTGTACTGTACCAGCTATATATGGTTGAAATGACAATAAAAGCCATTTGACCTGACTTGACTTGATATACAGGTAAGCCTTTAACTAGCTGAGTGAGCTAGACTAGCTATGTAGATCTTCTGATGGTTTACAGTAAGATAGCTTGGTATTAAACTTAATATGTAACTTCAATGCAGGGTAGTGATTCAATGCAAGGTAGCTCATAGGTGGTGCTCAGGATATTGTGAAAGAGACATCTTTGCCACATAGCTAACTATGTAGCTGGAAACATGTATGGATTAACACAAGCTAGCCATCTAGCTAGCTAACAAACCTAGCAAGCTACTAAAAGTGTAACAGCATTTGACTAAGTTAGTTAGGCAACTAATGTTACTTTGTTTTTATATGCTGTTGATAATCAAGGCGGTGTTCATTTCAGTATAACTCACTTGGTTACTTAACATCAGATACAGTAGGTCTACTTTAGCACTTCCTGGCCCACATTGGAAGATATTTTTAGGAACTGATGAAGCATTTAACGTCTTAAATTATGAGTAGTACTGGTTAGGTTTGGAGGTATACAGTGGGTATCAAAAGTCTACACATCCCTGTTAAAATAATTTTTTGTGATGTAAAAAAAATAAATAAATAAACCAAGATAAATCATGTCATATCTTTTTCCACCAATAATGTGATGTAGCAATCAACAAAATTCAAGTGAAAAAATAAAAGAAAAAGAAAAAAAAAACTTAACAATAACCTGGCTGTGTATGGAGTGCATATGAAACATAATTTGTTAAGTAATTTCTGCGTGTGTAATTACTTGTAAAGTAATTACTCAAGTAATTTCTCACCAGATGACATATTTACTCTTACTTGAGCAATATTCTTGATCAATACTTTTGCTTTTTCTCAAGTGTGTCTCGAGTGCTACAGTAGCAGTACTGTTACTCAAGTCAGTGTGTTTTGTGCTCTTTCCACAACCACTAAATCCACAGCACTGTCATGATTAATTATACAATAAGCATGCAGTATTTACCTTAAAATGCCGTATTATTATGGTTAAAAACAACCAACCATCGTTACCATGACGTTTTACAGTAAAACCATAGTAGTATCATGTTTCAGAGTTTGATAATGTTAATTACCATAATGTACCATAGAAAATTATAAAAATGTAGTATAAATTTTGCTTATGAGCATTTCCAGCACACATACACTTCATAACATTATGCATTCAGCAACCATAGGAAGTTCATTATATGTTACAGATATCCAAAATACAGGAAATAAACATCCCTATATGTCTATAGTCTCTGTAAATCTAATCCTAGGAACAAAAAGGAAACAATTTTGGTTCTTTTAGTTTCTAAATAAAATCTGCAATTTTTGTATTAGGGAACAATCAAAGGTCTCCACATGGTCAAAACGATCAGATATTCCTAATCTTTTGGGGAAATGTGGTCCCCACCAAGCTAAAAGAACAAACATGCCCACACACTATCTCTGTCTCTCTGTCTCACTCGGTGTCTCTCTCTCTCTCTCTCTCTCTCTCTCTCTCTCTCTCTCTCTCTCTGTCTATCTCTCTCTTTGACACATGCATGTGATTCATGCCATGCCTTTGATGAGAATAATCCTTTGGTGTTGTGGTCACTGGGGAGTGGAGTGTGAGTGAGTGTCCTATATGATTGGCCTATTTGTATGGGAAAACAGCTCCTTTCCTTAGGACGCTTCCATGGTTCTTTGTTCTGATGTCACTTTTAACTGGGTTTGTAAAACTCTCTCTGCTAACCGAGCATGAGCTTCTTCCTCTCTCATCAAGTCTTTAACCTTGAACAACAAAGTTCCTTCACAACTTTAAACATACAATGTAATTATAATCAATAATAAAACAGCCCAAATTGTGTAGGACCTGGAGGATTTTTCTGAAGAACAGTGGGCACTTTAACTGCCCGGGACTATCATAAAACAATTTTTTTTATATAAATTCAGCTATTATCTTGTCTTGTGGACTATATCATCTGTTATATATAACATCTGTTATGTGAAATAGCTTATTCAGGACAGTACTAAACAAAAAAACAACATGGGAGTTTTATGATCCCTTTTATTTTTTTAACAGTATTAAGATTTAGCAGATTCTGCAAGGGGAATGCAAACTTTTGGGCACAACTATATATGCTGGGCAATAGCCTATGAGTAATAATACAAATATATAAATAACAAATAATTTTAAAAATGCTCACACAAAAACCTCAAATAAAATGGCATAAATCTTTATCAGCTATTTAGACCTTCAGTTGAGTAATTTGCATAGAAGGCTCACCTTTTGAGCAGGAGGGCTTTAATGCTTAGAGATCATATCACATTTCATTAATTTATTATATCATTTCATATTAACATTTTTTTTTTTCCATTTTGGCGGTTTGTTTTTCAGTGTTTCATTGCTTTCAGTGTTTGTTTATATGCAATAAGGATTTGTTTATTTCTTCAGGATGAAAATTTGGCTGAGCTATATTAATTAATAAAGCTTTAAAACTGGCTTCAGTTAAAGCTGACCTATTGCATTTTGAAAATGAATAAAAACCGAGCTATGAATAGAATTCACATAACTACATGTGAGGATGAAAAACAGTTCTGTTTTCTCCTTCATTATGGCCCTAACAGCTTTATAAAAACAGAACACATTTCCATAATTTTATTTTTATTTGCAGGAACCTCAAACAAAAAGCACTTCTAACTCCATTTCCTTTTTTCCTCTCTTCAAATTGGAGGGTTCATCCTTTCCTCGGATAAAGGTATTCTGCTGAATGATTTCCTTAAATTGGCTCACTATCACAACACCCGCATAAAATGTAAATTAGATATGAGGGTATATGACGGTGTCTTTTAATACCACGTGTAAATTAAAGACTAGTGTGTGGGAGTTTTTGTCTAATTTGAGTTCAAGCTGATTCATCGGCTGAGCTCAAATGAATACTCATTTTGATTTTGAACACCAACCTCCTAAATCGGATGCAGATCTGTTGGTTTGTCATTTCGTGAATGTGTTTCTATACAGCTTTAATGAATAAGATCATTGATGTATTATTCAACTCTTACAAGCTCAAACCTACGAACTGTCACTTGACACTGTCTAGAACCAATAAGAATAACATGTGGAATAACAAATACGTACTAATGAGATGTCAACTATTATTAACTGAAGCATAATGCTTTGTATAACAAGGTCTTATCGATCACTGTTACAACTAAAAATGCAATTATTAGCAATTTTCATGGACCAGATTTTCAATTGTGTAGTAATTAGAGGTAGCAATACAAATAAAAATTAATGCATAGTGAATAAACCTTAAAAGTTTTAAGAACAAGGCCTTAATGAACCCTCATTATATATTACATAAAATAAAGTGCAACCTTTTTTTATTATGTATGATGCTAGCCAGCTGAGAGCCATTTAATCAATAGAGAGACCATCCCTTTATGTTCAGTGTCAGTTAACTAGCCTGGAACTCTATTCCAAGCTAGTGGCTGTTATTATGATTGCCTATTATACAGTAACAAGTTACATGTCATTTTAACATACAAATTGACACTGAGCTTGTTTACATTTTGTGATATTAATACATAGAAAGTCAAGAGAGTGCATTAATCTGATTCTTGGTGTCCAAATTCATAACTCTCACTAGTGGTGGGCGATATGACAGAAAAATCATATCGCGATACTTGAAGACATTTCTACTATACACAATATGTATCGGTATATACTGTATAAGTTTGCTAACAGACTACCAGCAAAATAGAAGTTTTGCATTTAGAAAACAGGTGGAAAACCCTTGAAACAAGAAGCCATTTTTTTTTTAATCTGTAAAAATTAACTTAACAAGTTTCCGTACCAAAGATTCAGAACAAGAAGCTTAAGGTTAAGATTCATTGCATTAAAAAAAAAAAAAAAAAAGGATATGCCTCACACCTCAGGGGTTGGGGGTTCAAATCCCGCCTCCATCCTGTGTGCACAGAGTTTGCATGTTCTCCCTGTGCTTCGAGGGTTTCCTCCTGGTATTCCTGCAATCTAAAGGCATGAGTTGTAGGCTGATTGGCATATCCAAATTATCTGTAGTGTGTAAATGTATGTGCGATTGTGCCCTGCGATGGGTTGGTACCCCATCCAGAGTGTCCTCCACCTTGTGCCCCAAGTTCCCTGGGATAGGCTCCAGCCTCCCCCACAGCCCTGTGTATGGTGAGCAGTATGGAAAATGGATGGATGGATGCCTGCAATATCTCAGTGTATTGAGGCATAATTTATCACAATATCAATATTATATCGTCATATTGCCCAACCCTAACTCTTACAAACTAACTCACTATTGCTTTATCCTGGTCAGAGTCATGGTGCCATGTACGCTAGGTAGAAGGTGGGAATATTCACCTTGAATGGAATGCCAGTTTATTTTAGGGCATCATTAACATACATTCACACACTCATTCAAACCCAACACCTAGATTTAATTTATCATAGTGAATCCACCTACTGGCATGTTATTGGAAGTTGGGAGGAAACCAGAGAAGCCAGAGAAAACCTACATGTACACCGAAGATCTGGACTGAACATGCAACCATGAAGATGTGCCATTATTCTACCAGAAACGCAAACCTTTGTGAGATGATTCAGTGTTTGGGCTGTATGAGAAATCTTCATCTGAAATATCTGAAATATAAATGAATACATGTCATGTACTGTATAGAGTCATTTGCTTCATTTTCAAACAATACTGCCACAGATCCAAATGGTATTTTAATAGTAAAACATACACTGATAACACACTGCGTTAACTGTTGTAACAGCAGATCCTTGGCACTGTTTCAAGTGGAATGGTCTCTACTGCTTTTAGTAAATAATTATTTTTGCCTGATCTTATTGAAGCATGATGTAATCCAGTTTGTAAAACATGATTTGACAAAGTGAAGTCTATTCAATAGGCAAAGCTGTGTAGTTTTTTTTTGTTGTTTTTTTTCCCAGACAGCTGTTCTCACTGTGCCATTTTTAGTGCCTTGCTATAGATCCAGTATTGCAGTAACACTTTCGCTCCAGAGCACTACCACAGTCAATAGGGCTGTCCCTCGCAGACTCATAAATCACTTTTTTCTTTTGTCAAGGTGGACTGCATAATCATTTTTTTTTTTTTAAACTTGTCTGTGGCCATATTTCACTCTCGCTCACACACACACACACACACACACACACACACACACACACACACACAATCCTTATAGGAGTTTTACTATATTACTGTAGTGAAATACTGTTGCATTTACAGTTAATCCAAATCTAAACCTTTAACCTCTCTAGCTTTTTCATTTTCTGAATTCTGTATGCACACACACACACACACACACACACACACAAAGACAGACACATTTTCCCTATGGCCACAAAGCCCTTATGCCTCAGCACCTCTAGAAAAATCTATCAAAACACTGTATATTTTGGTACATGATATAAATCACCCCAAATGTAGTAGATGTATCAAAATAAATGATAAAATAATACAATTTTGTTCAGAAAAATACTGTATTATGGAAAGAATTATTTTTGTAAGGTGTCTGTGAAATCAGTAGTGCCACTTTTTTCTTATTTTTCCAATGTTTGTCCAATTTGGATGATCCTATACCTCCTGTAGTCTCAGATCCATGTTTTTGGCTGACAGTAGTGTGACCTGATGTGTTTTTCTGCTGTTGTATCCCATCTACCTATAAAGGTTCATTGTGTTGTGTATTCTGTGATGCTTTTCTGCTCACCACGGTTGTATAGAGTGCTTATTTGAATTACTGTAGCCTTCCTGTCATTTTAAATGAATCTGACCATTTTCCTCTGACCGCTCTCATCAACAAGGCAATTTCGCCTGAAGAATTGCTGTTCATTGGATGTTTTTTGTTTTTCAGACCATTTTGTGTAAAATCTAGAGAAAAACAAAAATCCCAGGAGATTTCTAAAACATTCAAGTCACTGGGATAACTATTTTTCTCCATTGTTTGATGTGAAGATTAACTGAAGCTCTTGACCTGTATCTGCATGATTTTATACATTGCGCTACTGCCACATGACTGATTGGATAACTGCATGTATAATTTATACTAGCAGGATGATATACAAATATACATAGCCTTGATATCATATTAATTTGCCATGTTTGCATGCACTGTATGTCTCAAATCCACAACATTATTTGGATGCCAGCCTATAAAATAGCGCCTAGACTGTATCAGCCAGTTTCTTGAAAAGCCAATGGGAGCAGTCATGGTGCCTTTTTGCTTCCATTGATCAGTTTCCAATTTCCAGCTGTGATAACACAATTCCACTCCAGAAACAGCAAACAAGCCAATCTGGTCAATAGTTAATACATTTAGTCACATTTGAAGTCATGGGAGAATTGAACCTTTATGCTGACGTGAATGCTTAATTTAAAAAATTTTGGTGTAATTGATGCTTCGCCAACCACAATGTTCATGTCATCTTGTGATCTGTCACTATCTACTGAGAATTTTTTAAGGTAAATAACAAGGTGTATGGTCTCTTGTAGGATTTCGCTGGGAAAGAAAATATATACCATTTACACCAGTTTACATGTAATACTACAATTGACAATGTAAATAACGCTATGACCAGAAATTCACTTCCACTTGAAGTTGTGGATTTTGAAAATCCTAATAGAAATTGAGAGAAGCAAATGATTTTTTTTTTTTTGATTTCCACTAAGTATGCAGTATCTGCATGCTCACAAATACCGCTTTTGGTTGTGTGATTAATTTACAGCTTTCTCTGTTAAAGATTGGATTTAGACACCAAGCAGAAAGTGTGAAGCGTGAACACTGGCTGTTTTTTCACCCCTATCTAATTGCAGCAGAAGTGTAGATAAAAAATGATTTTGTTCATAATGTCATATTTATATAGATGATACTGCCTTCAAATGGTATTCCATCATTTTGTACTCGTATTGCTCAAAACACATCAATTTCAGTGACCTTGGTTGTCTGAGTCTTTTTGGCTACAAAGTGGTATAAATATGTTATTTATATTTCAGTGAATATATGTGTTTTACACTAAAAGATTGCTTAAATGTGTAAGAAGATACAGTATATAGAATGTTCTATAGAAGTACTTACAGACCCTCTGGAGATTTTAAACACAATTGATTTTTTAAAAATTATAAAAGTGATAAAAAAATTTTTTTGCAAAATTAAATATAGGTGGATCTCAAAAAAATTCAATGTCAGGAAGTTAATTTTTTTCCATAATTTAATTAAAAAAGTGGAACTCTCATATATTCTAGATTCATTACACATAAAATGAAATATTTCAAGCCTTTTTTTGTTTTAATCTTGATGATTATGGCTTAAAGCTCATGGAAATCAAAAATCCAACATCTCAAAATAGAATTAAATTCGAATAAAGAATTTATAATACAGAAATGTCGACCTGAGAAGAGCTCTAATCAGCTCATTAACTCCTGTAAAGGTTTCCTGAACATTTAATCTCTCTGTCTGGTTCAGTACACACAACCACAATCATGGGGAAGATGAAAGTAAATTTTGCATTTCATTTGG
>JANDJT010000002.1:23516727-23528773 GCA_024331685.1 Stegophilus panzeri | reverse complement strand
CAAGTATTGAGTGCATAAATTAACATACTTTTCAGAAGGTCGACATTTCTGTATTATAAATTCTTTACTCTAATATTTTGAGATACTGGATTTTTTATTTCCACGAGCTGTAAACCGTAATCCTCAAGATTAAAACAAAAAAGGCTTTAAATATTTCACTTTATGTGTAATGAATCTAAAATATATGAAAGTTTCACTTTTTGAATTAAATTATTGGGAAAAATGAACTTTTCCACAATATATATATATATATATTTTTATAGATGCACCTGTATGTTTATATCTTATTTACTAAGAGTAATTATTGAGTGTTGCATATTTATATGTTCAAGACTTGTACAAATGCTATTGGTAAAATGAATTTAACCTGCACTGGACAAATTTCTAGATTGCACTGCCATGACTGTGAGCATATGGGCTTAAGTGTGATTGTATTGCTGCATTCGTGGTAATTTTCAGGTTGTAATAACGTCATTTCCCACCTCGGGATGTTCAATGTGTGAAGTGGAAAAAAACATGGACATCTCTATTAAAACGTCTGTCAGAGCACATAAAGCTCAAAGAAAGTTACTTTACCTGCACTTTTACAGTTATAGGCCTCAATGGCTATTGGTACGGTTCTAATATAGTGAACTTCAAGCATTCATGCAACATTTTGGACTAAAATTACAGCACAGCATCAACAGCGATCAACAGCGAGTAGCTTAGCAACAAGCTAACTAGCTAACATTACTCTAAAGTTGATGATTATCTTTTCAAAACAGCGTTTAATATGGTCAGTGTTATAGATTTAACCAAGTATTGTGTCTGTATATTAACTGATCTAAAGCCAATACTGCTATAAACTAATTTAAAAGTAGAGAAGGGAAACATTACAATGGTTACAGTGTGAGCGTATTGTTGATTTGACGTCACTCTGTAAACTGGGAAGGAACTGGTAGTTGAAAAGATAACCCCAAGCTGCAAGTTGAGGAGGAATTTTCGGTTGTTTTTACGGGTCGTATGCATGGAATTATGCATTGCAACTTCGCCTCGAATGCAGCAATGTGTCAGTTTTTGATCACATGACATCTGTGAAAGTAGTAGAAAGTAGAGTTTCTCTGAGGTTATAATGAAATAGTATTCACAATGCGCAGCAAGTTTGTTTTAATGGCTGCTTGCACCCCCAAACACAAGCATGACAGTATTTTAATCTTTAGAAAATACAAAGGAATGCAAGTACAAACCTTACCAGATGACATTAAAATAGCCCAAAACACAAACAGTCATGCATTTTCTGTGTCTGAAAATGTCACGTCTCCAGTGTCAGATAAAGCACTAGGTAGGTTGTTCAGCATAATGTTAAATTGCTGTTTGGAATTGTGACATTGCCTCATCATGAAGCAAATCTATGTGACATTAAAATCTGTTTTAACATGTATTTACCAATGGCAGATTGAAGAAATATAATATCCTATTCTTAACTACAACTATTTATAATTAAAAGCTGCTCAAAGTCTTATTTCCTGTCTGATCAGATCTGCGTGGGCGTGTCAGATCACATGCTGATTGACAGCTCAATTTTCACAGCAACGTAAACAGCTCTTAAAAGAGTGAATGGCAGAGTGGTGTTTCCACGTTGCTTTTTTATAATGTTGTGTACTGTGTTGGTGTATATATTTCTAGTAGCACAGTGCTCAAAGAAAGCCAGGTATCTTCCTTCCAGCTAGTTTAAAAGTTACACAGAGCTTGGCACTGCACCATGCAGAATCAGTGCACATACAGCATTACATCTACATTAATAAAATGGTTTAAAATACGCTTTACTTTTCCGTCATTTAACTGCCTACTGAGGAGATTAATAATCATTCAGTGGTTAAGACATTGGGCAACTGATCGTAAGGTCATGAGTTCAAACGCCAAGCTGCCAGAGCAAGGCCCTTAACCCTCAACTGCTCAGATGTATAAATGAAATAAAAATGTATGTCGCTCTGGATAAGGGCGTCTGCCAAATACCATAAATGTAAACTAGTATAGACAGTCATATTTTATCAATTTTTCTTGCTTTCAACACATCACCTTCAAGAAATTAATGTTCACTTGTTGCCTAATATATGCCACCCCTTGACCTTGACAGGTGACAGGTGCCACTCTAATGAGATGAGCTAATCAATGTTACACATACACCACCCACATGTCCTGGCTAAGCTAGCATGGTTCCTGGGCAAGAGGTTAGATTAGATGAGATCAAATTCAACTTTATTGTCATTGAAGAGAGGAAAACTATGTTTCGTTGCAACCAAATTCAGCATGTTTCACAGCTGAGACAAGGTTTTAGCGTTGGTGTGTAGTTAACATAGAAAATAGAAGTGCTGTTTAACATCCTGGTAATTGTTAAAGACTACTTATGGACATAGTGTTGTTTGTGCTGGGATTTCTCATCTACAGTGGGACCAGTAAGAGCTAACACAGACGCAGGGATCAATTATTGTAGCATTATTGTTATGATGTCAAATCACAATACTTTTTTTAATGACATGCCTTTTTGTTTTTTAAAAGTGTAATATGTTAAGAGACATTATTAGTTAGTTCCAGTCCATTAATTTGACTGGACGAGCAGCGTTCCAATAGTGCTTATTGTTAGTATAACTGCACAGGATGTGGCATCATCGCGATCTATTTCCTTTTGTGGAGGAGAAATAATCAAATTATTTGGAAATTTGATGAATTGTCTGAAATTATGTAAACTTATGAAAAAAAAATCACAAGGTTTTCTTGTTATTAATTTATTTTTACAGAAATGTATTTTAAGCACTCAAATACAGAATCAATAAAAACTACTAAAAAGTATTTCTATTGTAAATGCATGTAACAGAAATAATGTCCATGTGTGTATATCACTCAATCTTGCTGACACACAAGTGTCACAGAGAACATGTTGCCCTCTTTCCAGCCATCATGAATAAAACATGAAAGAAAGCAGTTTGATGGAGAAGCTGCATGATGATTTTGTTTTCTATTAACGGCTGAGGTTGTCTGATCATCCGCTTCAGAGATGTATAAAGCGAGTTCTTCTCGACTTGCCAGATTGACTGACAGATTTCGGCACTTGCCTGTAAACTTAGAATATGAGAGAGTGAGACATCTGTCATTTTGTCAGTTGGGAAAATCTTTATTAATGCCTGTTCAGAGAAACAGAAACACCCTGTTCATAAATGGACAATAGGCAAATGAAAAATACGCTATTCTTGTTGTGCATGTGAGAGACTGTAATTGTGGTGCAATCCTGCTCGTTCCCACCAGCAGTCTGAAGTTTCACTGCTGCATTGGTGAAAAATGGGGCACTACAACCCAGGCTTGCCCTGGAGACTTACCTTAATACCATCCAAGCAATTTCCCACTAACACATATAGTTTATTTAAGTAACTTAATCTGTTTTTTTTTTTTTCAAGGATGACAAGCATATTTTTCACTTTACAATCCAGTCTCCCAGTGGGCTTGATGCTTTTTTTAATTAATTTTCAAAAGCATGAATATGTGTCTCTTCATTAGACGTAAATGTTGTTCTATATGTTTTAGAAAATATTCCCTTTTTTCTGTTTTTTCCCCAGGGAGACAGACTCATTGTCTTTTTTCTCTCTCACGTATACTCACAGACAGACATTCGCTCACACTTGCAGCCTTGTTATCCAAGGCTTACTCTTTCACAATGTTTTCTAACTCTCAGCACACACACACACACACACACACACACACACACTTTACCACTCATTATCCATGAGCATTGATGTTTATCCTGAATATGATTCACATATCTTGTGTGTTAGTGTGTTCAAGTTCATCCTGTTAGCTGGTAATGTTGTTAAAGTCCAAAGCTTTCAGCGCCACCATTTGTCTCTTTTGCCCAGCCCTATCTACATTTATCTTTCTATCTTTCTATCTATCTATCTATCTATCTATCTATCTATCTATCTATCTATCTATCTATCTATCTATCTCTCTCTCTCTCTCTCTCTCTCTCTCTCTCTCTCTCTCTCTCACTTCTGTCTTTCAGAGCTGAGCACTTTCACCTCCATGCATTCACTCTCCAGAGAATCCTCAGGCCCAGGATTGGATCCGCATTTCGAATTCAGCGTATGCACTGACACCAGGTCATCTGCACTCTGTTTCTCCGTTCCTGATTCCACACTCCAGCCCTTGTCCTGATCATTTCACCCAGCGGCGCTATCTGCATAGACAAGCTTAAGAGCCCCTCTTCAGCTTTCAATAACATGCTTAAGGAGTCAGACCAAAAGGTGAATTAAGGTGCTCGAAGCCTACGCTGCAGCCTAATCCATTTTTGCTTCCCTAAGACACATTTAATGAAAAGTATGCTTCCGCCCTTTGAATGCATTCTGCTGAAGTGTTCTCTTTGTTTGTTAAAGCGCTCAAGCGCAGCTTATTTAATCACATACCAATCAGTGGTTTAATTAAGGAATGACTTTTTAAAGTTTTATACGATCGTCTAAGAGGTTGGCTTTTCAAAAGTGCATTTACTTTGCTCTCTGTAATGGTTTAATAGCTAGCTTTTTGAAGTGTTACACTTGGAAATATGTATTTGAAATAGAATTACACTCGAGTGTGTTTGTGGAGGTATGCAAGGGTTTGTGCTTGCTTTCTTTGTAAAGGTTCTATTTTCTCTGCACTTCCTAAGAGCAGTTCTTTCTATAATGACCTCCTTATCCCCACCGACTCATGCAGACTGACACTTTACCTTGGATCAATAACTACTGACCACGAGTGTCTCCTGGGGCTTTAACAGGCAGTGTAGCTGCCATGAGGCCACATAAAAATGCAACCTGTGGGGACTAGCTGGGGTCAAGAGGTCATGACCCCAGATTGGCACAGGTTATGGGTCGAAAAAAACAACTTCTTATCAAATATCTGTATCCAGCTCCTGAAAAACAATCTCGAAGACATGCGATATATGACCTGGGACTAAATCAGTATACACTAGCCTAGAGTGATTTCTATTGGATGCTTAAGATATAGATGTATTGCCCATAAATATATACCAGTTCTACTGTACCTTTCATGTTTAGTGATGAATATCAAACAGACGCTTAGTGTCAAACATTATATGAACTATTTGCTTGGAAGAGAATAGGCTTACTTACACGCTTGTCAAAATGTCTGATTCTCCTGATTTTCATTCGCTTCTCCTGGTCAAAATTCTTCTGTAGCTTTTGTTTATTTTATTTATGCATGATACTAATGACCATCGGTATTCAACTAAAATTTGTGAAGGTTCAGCTACATAAAATTCTTTGCTTACAAAAGTCTAGATAAGTAAGTAACATGACTGAATGGTGAGAACTCTGGTTCCTTTCTACTACACCAGTGGTCACCAACCATGTTCCTGGAGATCTAACTTAAGACTTAAGGCAATGATTAGATGGTCAGGTGGGCATGATTATGGTTGGAGCTAAAGTTTTCAGGAAGGTAATTCTCCAGGAGCAGGGTTGGTGACCACTGCTGCATACATCTTTCATTTACTTTCAGATTAATCTTGTATTATTAATACATGAATAATAGTCAATAATACAAATGATTACACAGAAATATTACAAGATAACTACTTAACTACTGCTGAACCTACCACCATTTTGAGTGTTTCCACATGACATTGCAGTGGTCAGGTAGTCCAAGTCGGAGCTCTCAGAAAATTCCTAGTTTACAAGTTGTAATTATGTGTTTGATGTTCTTTTTACAAGTAATTATGACATGGCATTAACACAGCTAAAAACCAAGCCATGAGGTCAAAGGAAATGCCTGAAGGGCTCAGAGACAGGATTGTGTCAAGGCACAGATCTGAGGAAGGCTACAAAAATATTTCTGCTGTACTGAAGGTTCCCAAGAGCACAGTGGCCTCCATAACCCTTAAATTGAAGATATTTGGAACAACCAGGACTCTTCCTAGAGCTGGACGCCCAGCCAAACTGAGCAATCAGGGGAGAAGGGCCTTGGTAAGAAAGATGACCAAGAACCTGATGGTCACTGGTTGAGCTCCACAAATCATTTGTAGAGATGGGAGAAACTTGCAGAAGGTCAACCATGGCAGAGTAGCCAGAAAGAAGCCTCTCCTCTGTGCAAGACACAGGAAACCATGAAGACATGATTGTTTTTTTAAATGTATGCAAATTCCAGACAGTTCATGTGTTTTGCACTGAGGAGAGGCTTCCATTTGCCCACTCTGCCATAAAGCCCAGATCGGTGGAGTGTTGCAGTGATGGTTGACCTTCTGCAAGTTTCTCCCATCTCCACATAATCCAAATCATGTCCAAATCAATTGAATTTGCCACAGGTGGAATTGAATTTGCCAATCCACCTGTGCCAAAACATCTAGAAACATCTCAAAGATGATCCAGAGAAATGGGATGCACCTGATCTATATTTCTTGTGTCATAGCAAAGGGTATGTATACTTTACACCTATGTAATATTTCAGGGTTTTTTCTGTTTAATATATTTGCAAAGTTATCACAAATCTGGTTTTTGCTTTGTCATTATTGAGTTTGGATGTGAAATAATAATAATAATTTAAAGAATTTTAGAATAGGGCTGCAACATAAAAAATGTGAAAAAATGAAGGGGTCTGAATGCACTTTATTTATTGATTTATTTATTTAGTTAGTTAGTTATTTATTCGTTCATACATTTTAACAAGCCATGTCCTCACTTCACTAAATCTGACCAGAAAGGGTAAATGAAATTTTCAAAATCTATAAACGTCTGTGAAAACACTTTCCTTACTCAACAAGCTCTATAAATCATTTACATAAATGCTACAGGATCTGCTACAGAAGCCATGCTGCTTAATGTTTCAAAAAGTCACTGAACTATTGCACTTTTTTTCTATCCATTGATCAGCCTTGTCTTGTGCTTGGTTTGATCTGCTAGCATATTTTGTTGGGTCCACATCAGGGCTGCATCTGCCAAATGACAACCTCCTGTTCTGTTTAATGTCTATTTACTTCACTAACTTGAGACTATTTTTGAGACATTGTTTGGACATTCAGCCCAGATGACAGGTGCTTCTGCATCTACACATAGCCACACCCCCTGACAACGATGTCACATAGTGCATGGCTAAAATTACATTTGCGTTGAACATATACACAAGGTTTGCATGATGGTTTCTGTAGGACCACAAGACTATACAGATGTGTTTGTAAAATGCCATAATTTCCAAAATCTCATGGTTGAGAAAGTTTGAAGTGGTCTGATGAACTACCAGTAACACTTATATGAGTAAAGTCATCAAGATTAGTGGTCAAACTAACACAAATTAATAACATCCTCATTAAAAATTCTGGTATAGCGTCATCTTGATGATAGAACTGATGCTTACTTTCTGTCTGAGATTATCAACAACCTTTAAATTCTTTAAAAAACATTCAACATTATCTAAATCAGAATAGTGATAGGTACTGTTCTGAATGTCTTTAACAAATGTCTTTAGAAATTCTATTTTTGATTCTGATCAACTTTGCCATAAAAATTGCTTTGGATCTCTTGTGCACATTGATTTAGAAATATGTTTTAGGATGTTCCCTTGTCAAAAAAAATCCTATTGAAATTTCAGTTTGTCCTATAGGACCTTATTTATATTTAACAGTTTACATTTACAGCATTTGGTATACGCCCTTATCCAGAGCGACTTACAGAAGTGCTTTGAAGTTTCTATCACTAAATACATCCTGATACTGCTTCACTAGGTCACAGACTAAGAAATCCATCAGTCTAAAAACTCTGCTGGGGAGGGAATATAGTAATAAAAGCACACAGACAATAACATTTTTATTTTATTTTTTTAATAAAAGTGCTAATTTAAGTACTTTAGGTCTTTAGACGCTGTTTGAAGACTGCTAGTGACTCAGCTTTTTGGACATCTAGGGGAATTTCATTCCACGACCTAAGTGCCAGAACGGAGAAGAGTCTTGATGCGTGCCTTCCTTGTACCCTGAGAGATGGAGAGATTTGATTCTTATTGGATATTGTGATTTTTTTTAAACAGAACATCAGTTTTTCCTGTAGGATCTTATTTGATTTTTAGAATCTTATTGGCAGTGTTATAATGTTGTATCTTCAGTGGACAGAGTGTTGTATTTAATCTTCAGTGACCGGAGGCAAGACCAGTCAGACAGGGTTTACAGGAAAATACATGGAAATACTCACGTTTTATTGGCTGACAGATCTCAATTCTGCCAAATGCTAGCTCACACAGTCAGTTAGTGTGAGATAAAAAATGTATATAAGCTGATTTTTTTTTAACCAGTAAAGGGTATGAAAATGAAACACTAACGACAGGTGCTGAGGCATGAAAAAGGTGTGTAAATGTATATACGAGTTCCTAGTTACATGAAAATGGTATGCGCAGAACATAAATACAGATTCTGCACTTTGCATGGCACTATAGCAGCTAAACCCATACAATGATAGCTTAGTTGTTCCTTCACTTGGCTAGTAACACCAAACTAGACTAGTCTCATGCTAGCTAGCCAAAAAGCTTTATATTTTATTGGTCTGGTAGTCCTGTGAAAACACCCGAGGCAAGTTTTATGATAAATCTAACCTTTTTATCCAATGTTCACATTTTTGTGCAACTAGCCCTCACATGCAAGAAAAAAATGCATGGAAACAGTGTAGTTAGAAGTGTGTTTTAGACAGTTTTTTGATCTTGGTTCAGTCCAAATACCGTCCCAGGCCTTAGCAATTGGTGCACTAATGCTGTCTTCAAAATAACATACTATATATGACAGAAATGTTAAGAGTAGTTTGGTGGTATGTTATTTCAAACATAGCATAAGTAATTGCATAGGTAGGTTTTGCTGGCTGTTTCTTATTTGTTTTCCGATCAACACCCAAAAGAACAGCATTAACCTCTCCACGCCCCCTTGTTGTTTATGATGTTACTGCAGGATGTCCAGTGTGTAACAAGTTGATATTCTCTGTACAATGTCTACATTGAGGTAAGATCTATCAAATTGCAAGACACAATAAAAAAAATTACTATTTATTTAGTAAAAAAAAAAAAAAAAAAATACAGTGGTCATGCACCTTTAGGATCCTTAAAAATATCACATTGAATTTCCATATAGACCTGAACAGGAAACCAAATATCCTATAAGACAATTCCTTTATGAATCTTATAGCAATGGTTCCAAAATATGATAGAAATACTAATTAGAATCCTGTACAGGTTTCTTATTGGAATCCTTTAGGTTTTTTTTTTTTCACAAGGGAGAAATAAATCAGCTGGTGGGTTGTTCTAAGCATCTTAGACAACTTGCCACAGTTCTTCTACAGACTTTGGCAGTCTCACTTATTTCTCATTCTGCAAGTAATTTTTCTGTAACCTTAAACATTTTTTGGGGAAAAGTTTGGTATAAGTTTGGTGTAAGTCCCCATTGGAGCCTTTACTGAGCACTGAACAGCAGAATTTAAATACAGGAAAGATGAAAAGAAATCCGACCCCTATGGAATGCTCTGGAATTGGGTTTGGAACAGGACCTTCCTGGCCACAGCCTACTGTGTCCACAGAGGGACCAACAGAAGTGTTCTCCTTTGTAGTTTGGCTGTTGTGATGACGGTTCCAGAGCATCTGTGCTTTCTGGGCAAATATCTAAAAGGGCTCTGTGTGGTTTTCTTTTTCATTTTGCTCCATTATTTATTCGAAAGGATTTTTGTGGAAGGCACAATGTGCGCACAGTGTACCTTCAACTCCGTCTGGGATTGCCAAAGTTGGAGCAGCATATGGATGGCCAACGAATCTGCTTTCCACCAAGAGCACAAAACCTAACAGGCTCAGAACAGCTTGTCTTCCCATGTTCCACTTTGGATGAAGCAATGCCACAGTGGAGGGCGTTGAATAGTCCTCATCTCCCCAGGCTTATGTAGCATTATCAGTTCATCTGCTTTGGCTCTTAAACACCCATTGGTAGGAAATGAACATGTTGGGAGGTTTATAAATATATCAGAGATAAAATTCATTTTAGTGAGGTCACAAATTGATAATTGACTCTCATTCTCTTCAGCCTAAGGCTTGATATGCCCTCATTTTTTTTTTTTACCCATCTTCGATGTGCCCTATACCAAGACCTCTATTTTGCAGAAGGAGGTTACTGAACATGGGTGCCCCTTCCCTTGACCCCTTGGGAATATGCAGAGTAAAGAGCCCTATTTTTGATTGCTCCTTTATATGTAGGTCTAGGTGATTAAAAAATGATACCTTATAACCACAGTGTTTCCAAAGTGAGATGTCACAGTCCTGGTCCTTTTTTTCCCCATTTATCACACTCTTGTCTTGTTCTTTATTTCTTAATTTTGATTGTGATATAAGCACAACAACTACCTCCATCATTTGCAAAAAAAATGTCATATTGAGATGGTAAGAATAAACACATGGAGAAGCCTAATCCTTCTCACTCCTCTCTCAATTTCTTCCTGTCCCCCATACCTCTGTTACTCCATATGAGGAAATGCATCTCATGGGCTTTCTACATATAACCTAAATCCTTCACTTTGCTTGAAAAATGGCTGACTGAGCCCACCCCAAGAGACCGACACAAGAAAAATGTCGGCCTGGCCCACGCCAGCATCAGTTTACTTATTAAATATGAGATTTCCTGCTTGCATTTCTTTTCCTTCTCTCTCTCTCTCTCTCTCTCTCTCTCTCTCTCTCTCATATACACACTCCCCTCACATCCCTGAGGCCAAATGTCAGTTCCCCAGGGCCTAGTGTTTTTTAGTTAGGCTACATAAATCTGAATATATTTGCTTCACTGCTACCAACAAACAGAAAAGTTGCCACACTATGTCTCTCTTGCAATAGCTGGAGCCTAATGTCAAGATGATTTTTCACATCACAATAAATTATGGTATACATACTATAATGTATATACATACACCATACAATTGGTACTATGGGGGGATGTGCTGAACTCAACACAGACAGTAACAGTAGTGTTGAGGCGGCAACGCTACATGCTGCCCCTCTGTGCTGCCTATTTGTATAGCTAATAGAAATAATAAACTAGAAATTAATGCAAAAATTGTGCAGACTGAATGCTAAATTATCAGCTAATATCATCATTAAAAATTTTTTTTTGACAAAACATGTATTGAGCTTTCATTCTGATTTGTATAGCCTTAGTCAGCCTGATTGTACAGATCCAGATGTAGAGATAACAGCACTATGGAGATCCACTTCAATGGAGGAGGAGCCGGAAAATGGAGGAAAATCAAGTGATTGAAAGAAATACTACATAAAAAGAGCATGGAAAATCTAGTGAACGTAGGAGAAAGGCACACAAGGAGCAGACGGATGATTAATGAGTGTGAGAAGAGGAAGGAAATTGAATAGAAGTTAGAGATTTGAGGGCTGGAGATATTTTAGATTAAGGTTCAGATTTATCTGAACTAATCTTCATTCCAATTACCACCTGCTGTTCTCCAAAATCCAAAATCCACCCACCTGTGGCATCCAGAGGAGGAAATTCTACAATGATAGGCATATCCCTCTAACCATTGATCCTTTTCTTCTATCATTATGCTGGAGGTCAAATGGCATGGTAGTGATGAGCGCTCAGAGGCCGCCTCTCCTCCCCTCGTTCCCCTTCTGTCTTTCTTTCCCGAGCGCTGCAGTGCATTCCCAGGTTTGCAGTCAATTATGCACAGATGGTTGGCTTACAGCAGGAGGAGAGAGGGCCAATGTCCAACGCGAAGCGATACACAAACGAGACAGGAGAAATAACACTGTTGGGACACTCACTGCCAATCTAGGAGAATGAGGAAGAGAGAATGCTGGAGAAACAGACAGAGAAAGGGGGAGTTTTGGGGCTATGAAAAGGAGCGTATTTGAATACTGGAGCTCATAGAACAGGAAATAGTGAGTAACAGGTATTACTCAAGATAATAGAGATTTCTCAACATGAATTTTTTCATATAGTGACATACAGTGGCAAGAAAAAGTATGTGAACCTTTTGGAATTTCATGGTTTTCTGAATAAATTTGTCATAAAATGTGA
>JANDJT010000002.1:23490356-23505506 GCA_024331685.1 Stegophilus panzeri | reverse complement strand
ATTTTGAGGGGACAGCAAATTTACACTGTTACACAAGCTGTACACTCACTACTTTACATTGTAGCAAAGTGTCATTTGTTCAGTGTTGTCACATGAAAAGACATAATCAAATATTTACAAAAATGTGAGGGGTGTACTCACTTTTATGAGATACTGTATATATAATATAAAAACACTGTGCGAATGACAGTTCTATCGGGGGAAATGCCTTGCTGGTAAGAGACTGGTTTGAGCTGGCAAGAAAGATATAGTAACTCTTTACAATTTACAAACTTAGTGAGCAGAAAAGCATCTCAGCAGGCACACAACATCAAACCATGAGATAGATGGGCTACAATAGTAGAAGACCACATTGGGTTCCACTCCTGTCAGCCAAGAACAGGAATCTGAGGCTATCATGGGCACAGACTCAAACAAACTGGACAGCTGAAGATTCGGAAAAAAAAATCATCTGGACTATTTCCAGTCTTCAATTGTCCAGTTTCAGTGAGTATACAACAATGTTGTATGTAATAATAACAACAACAACAACAACAATAATAATATACAATGTATGCACAATAGCCTATAATAAAATAATATAATATATACTCTATAATATATCCTGGTTAATACTAAGTAACCAGTACCACTCTAATCTAGTGTGGACAACATAGCTGTTGTATTTGTACACTTGTCAGCCTACTATCATGCTGTTGTCATGACTTCTTCTCCATTTTCTTGCCTGGCCAAAACAACACATCTTTAGCTTGCTAGCTTTTTGATTAAGTAATGATAACCCTAGCAAACCTTCATGGGTGATATAACCATCTGCAATGCTATAGCATTAGAAAAGACCACAGCACTGCCAGTCAAGACACATTATTGATCTTTAGAAAATAGCTCTACAGATTGCTGGCAAGTTTATTGCAAGTCATCCACATATCTTCTGGATTGCTATGCAGCATCAAAATTTAGCCAATCAAATCAGGAGTGGGAAGACATTTGATTCACAATAGCCACTTCCAGGTAAATGTTATAGAAACATTCACCAGGAGTGAATAGAGAGAAATCATGTGACAGCAAGCAGTCTCATGGCATGAGCAAAGATTCTGGAAAGCGTTGTGCCAGATGCTTTGGTTCACTTGAAACCAAGCAATTGCAATACAAAGGGATGGAGCCTTACAACAGTTTGTTGATTGTTTGCTGCTGTATAATACTTAGAAAAGGTGATTAGAAAATTATAGGACTTTTATGGAGTTCCAGATATACTGAATAAAGACTTATCCTAGCCTTAACTTCCCCAACCCCAAACTCCCCCAAACCCAAACTCAAAAGACTGCTTAAAAACTTTAAATCACGCTTCTATTTCTTGTTCTTGAAGCAATGTCACAGAATCACAACTCATTGAGGTCAGCACTCTCAAAAAACTCTGCTATTCCAAGTCCAAATTAGGAGTTGGAGAGCGATTCAAATGGATCTTTCCTACTGGGAAGTTGGAAATTTCCCAGTTCCCACTTGGTAATGAACATGGCAAAAGTGAATGCCTTGGCTTAGTGGTTAGCACATTTACCTTGCACTTCTGGGTTTGGGGGTTTGATTCCTCCCCCCCCCCCCCTGTGTGTGTGCTGAGTTTGCATGTTTTCCCAATGTTTCAGGGTTTCCTCCATTGCTTCGGTTTCTCCCCCAGTCTAAAGACACACGTTGTAGGCTTATTGGCATTTCCAAATTGTCTGTAGAGTATGTGTGATTGTGCCCTGCAATGGACTGGCACCCTGTCTAGGGTGACCCCTGCCTTGTGCCTCAAGTCTCCTGGGATAGGATCCAGGCTCTCTATGATCCTGTGTAGGATAAGGGGTACAGAAAATAGATGAATGGAAATCAGCCAATAGGTCAAAAAATTAGCTAGTAACTTTATTTTTATTGGACGTCCATTAAACCAGAAATGAAATCTTGTAGAGTGCTGCAATGGCAGAAATAGGACAGTGGTTTAGCCCATGAATTTGCTGTTGATTAATGAAAAAATTTAGAAAATTGAAAATGACCAATCAGCATTTTGCATAACATATGTTCTTGTTGGTGCCAGCATTAACAGGTACCAAAAACTTTACTATTGGAAGCGTTTGTACTGGAACAGTGGCCAGATTTTTGTATTTTGTACAGTAGAAAATGGTACTAAAAAACAGGCAGTGAGTGTACTAAAATCTTACCATCTCAATCACTGTCTAAGTACAAAAATCCTCTTGATTTAATGACTACATGGATCTTCTGTCTTTCTCTCTCTTTCTATTTTTGCAGTCTCTCTGGTCCTTTTGTTCTTCAGAGCAGCTGGGTTTGAAGAGCTTCGCTGAGCGCATGTCTGGACTAGTGCTGGAGGAAGATACAGAGGGATTGTGTGTGTTCGCCTCACCAGAGATAAAAATAAGCCTTGAATTTGCAGGCTAAACATAACCACTCCAATGTTACCGACAAGAGGAAAAAATGTGATTTTCTTTTTTGTTCTCTTTCCTTTTTCTTCAGCTATAACCTCTTTCTAAATACTCAAAAATACCAGGTATACTCGGCAAGATGGGTTATGCTATGGTTGTTTTTCTTCTTTGGCATCAATGCATTTCATTGTACTCCTATAGAAACAAGATTCTCTTTTGTCATTCTACAACATGACTCATGTTTCAGAATAAAATAATGATAAAAACATGTTTAGCGGACGCACGGTGGCTTAGTGGTTTGCACCTTCGTCTCGCACCTTCAGTGTTGGGGGTTCGATTCTGCCACGGCCCTGTATGTGTGGAGCTTGGATTTTCGCCCCGTGTTGGGGGGGTTTCCTCTGGGCACTTTGATTTCCTCCCCCAGTCCAAATACATGCTTGGTAGGCTGATTGGTGTGTATGTGATTGTGCCCTGTGATGGATCGGCACCCTGTACAGGGTGTACCCCGCCTTGTACCCCATGCTCCCTGGGATAGGCTCCAGGTTCCCCACAACCCAGTAGGATATCCGGTATAGAAAATGGATGGATGGATGGAACATGTTTAGCTGCATATCCAGTACATATGGTAGCTTATTTTCAAATCTGGCACACCATCCCAGCACTATTTCATATTTTAAGAGAGATAAATCAGTGTGCATGAAATAACTTTAAAACTCTGTAGCCAATTATTTTCAGTAAGCCTGATATATCTGGTATAAATTAGTAACAAATTAATATGCTGAGATTGCTGCATTTCAAATGGACTCAGAGCTCTCAGAGCTATTTCTGTGATATTTTACTTTTCCATTGCTCTATCAAACCTCTCTGCATTATGCACTTTATTTGACTCTGTCCATTTTTCCAGACTAGGATGAGTGTGTCCCTGAATAAAAATGAGAACTGCATCTGTGGGTGCGCTGACGCTCCTGCCATCTGTCCAAGGAATCAGATTTACACTCCAATATCTTCATAAGTCTTTCTTACACACACACTTACACACACTCACGGAGCACCACATGGACCAAGATGCACCCAATGACACCTGAAGGTCCCGGCTTCAGCTCCAGGGCTCAGTGATCTGAGTGAGTGATGTGTGTTTTAAAAAGGCCTGCCAGTAATGGTGGAGTCGGTGAACAAGAGAGAGAGAGAGAGAGAGAGAGAGAGAGAGAGAGAGGGGGCGAGAACAAGGGAGGGAAGGAGAAAACAGAATTAAAGAGAAAAGGTAAAACACTTTTATCAGAGAAAGAAAAGATACAGGATGCTAGTGAACGAGAGGGGTAAAGGAAGGAGAATGAGAAAGAAGAGTGAAAATATCCTCTGACTGAAGAGAGAAAGCGAATTTGGAGATGGGCTCGAGATATAAGCTTCTATCTATCAGCCGATGAGAGAGCCACCGGGAATGAACTCAGAAGCCTGCTGAATTATATTAAATCTGTTGTCAGGTCTAAGCACTTGTCTATCTCAGCCTGGTGTTGCAACCGATTACTTATAGACTACTCGGACAGAAAACTAATGGCTTTCTAAGATAGAGACTGAGATTGGATGCAACCACTATAGAAGATTAGAAGAATAATTTCAAAAGATATTTTTGCCTGGAAAATTGGAGGGATATTTTTGGTGGGATTTATGAAAATTACTTTCAGCCCATTATTGAAGCAGACGCTCTGAGATTTTGTTTTCCTTTTGAAAATGGCTGATTGACATATTGTAGATACTGTATAGTGTATACAAGGGTGCAAGTGGTACCATAGTTCTACTAGTGAATGACCACTGCCAAGGCATATAATTTCTAGGCTTATTTACTCTGCTGCACTAGTACACACACTAGTGTACTTTTTATATGCTAGCATTTGTGAGCAGTCTATACCAGATTTTCATCTGATAAGCATACTTGAAGTGTAGGTACCAAGTGTTCTATATAATGCAGTAATAAAATAATACAGTAATACAATACAAAGTATTTGAGTATACTAAATACTCAGGTTTACTTGTTTTTGTCCACATTAAACTACTATTAGCAAGTTTTGTAATCCAGTAATCCAGTCAGTGTATTGGGTGAAGAGATTTCAAGAGATTTTCCTAAGATCAGTTAATTTCCCAAGTATTGGTCTTGTTTTCATTAGTAGCATTTCTCTTGTTATCAGGCATTTTTGTGTGACATAATATTGTTTTGAACTGCATGTCTTGTTGCATCAATGAGATCGCAATTCTAAAAGAGAATATAGTATGAACTGTTTGGCCCAAGTCAAGTGAAGTCAAGTGGGCTTTTATTGTCATTCCTCTATATAGCTTGTATACATTGGAACGGAATGTTGTTTCTTCAGGACCTGGATGCAACACAGAACAGTACGCAAGACTACGTGACAGTGTGAGACGAGTGCAGGACAGTAAATACACATAACAGGACAATAAATATGTAGGACAGTACATACACAGACTATAGGCTGTAAACTGTAAAGTTTTGCATAGCAGCACAAGTCATTGTATAAGAAGTTGACTCTATAGTCGCTTCTATTTTCTCATTAAGATTTATCAAACCTGACAATACTTTTGGCAAATGGCAATTTTTAATTTATTGTACTGAATTTATTGAAGAAATATGGAGGCAGAATTCAGATTAATTTGGCTTGAAGCTGGTTGTGCCTCACTTGACTGGCTGTCCAGACCACCCTCTGCTCTCTAAATGATAAGAGTATAATGGTAAAGATAGAAGGAAGCTGGTTCTGTCAAGAATTATAGTGCACTGGTTATATTTGTTCCATTGGACAATTTTGATGGAATGCAAACAAGGCTGTGTAGAAGCAGAGTGGGGCAAGTTGTCACATGGTTAAATTGTCGCACTGCTCATACCTCAAAACACCACAGGCTGTTTTGTGTTATTTTATGTGCTGAGGTCAATTTCCTCTTCACAGCTAGTGAAGACATTCTAATCTGAGATGAATAAAATGTTCTAATTTTTGACCTTCAAAAGTAATCAAAATTACACTTTTATTTCATAAATAAGTTGTTAGGTATTAATATTTAAAATCCAATGAGTGGAGGAGAGAATAAAATGGTTACTTTATCTGCAGTCCTGTGTTAAGTTAGCCTTGAGATATAGCCACCATTAGCACACATGTCAGGTTGGGTCAAAAATCATTATGATATTGTGTAACCAGATAGAAAATTTCTGATAATACTATTAAATGGTATTGTAAAAGTATGTTTATATAAATATACTGTATATAATATAAAGTATTATTTAACTGATATATATTTTCTAAGCGTACAATGTATGGCAAAAAAGTTTGTGGACACCGGACCATAACATTCATATGTGCTTATACAGTAAGTGCAGGTGTTCACATACGTTTGGCCACATATGTACTTGAGTGTTTCTATTAAAACACTAGGTTCACACTGTAGTGTATGAGGCAGTATATCTAGACACACACATACACCACACACACACACACACACACACCCTATAATCCATACTAAAATAAAATATGAATATATAATAAAAACAAATTTGTGGCTGAGACTTTATTCTTTCATTTGTTATGACATTTATTTGTTGACATTGTCATGCATCATGCCCAAAAAATATAAGAAACAGTCAAAAGTGTCTACACCTACTACTAGAACATGTGTATGTGTGTGTGTGTGTGTGAGAGAGAGAGTATGTGCGTGTGTGTTTCAAGGTTGCCGTCATCAGGGGGAAAGAGCAAGGACAGCAATCCCAGGAGAGTTGCATTACTAGATTAGATTACTGGCAGAAGTTCTTAAATCATGTTATTTAGCTAAAATGAATGTAGTACATGAAAGTGATACAAGAGTTACTACTGACACCGTTCTCGTGGCTGTGGGCAACACACAGACGTAGAGTTGAATTAAATGCCCCCTGCACATCCCATCTTTATTTATTGAATTATTTTCCTTTCTGTGCCACAATTATATTTCATTAAATCTAGCAGATCTGTATTTTTGGCATCACAGTCACTGACTTTTTTCTTAAAGCTCAAGGTTAAAGTCACTGAAAAAAATCTTGCAATATTAGATGCTGCATAATAAATGCCCATGCCTTTCAATGTATTAAATAGTGCTGCACTTAGAAGGGCCATGTTGATATTTAACCTGGTCAAATTTTGCTCATTTAAAGACAGTATAGCTAGACTCAGTGAGGTCTAAATTCCTTGCGCTAGTAGAGTTGCAATTTGGGGCTGATTTACAGTGAACTAGGGCAGGTTTTAACCCCTGATTTGGTATGGTAAGAATTCAGGACAAGAAAACATCAGTATCATGCCAAAAACTTTAACTGAGCATTTTAGATGCCCCAGTCTGCCTGGTTTTCTTTTTTCTTTTTTTGTCCCAGTCACCATCTAGCAATCTGCTTCAGGGCAAGCAACCATTTTGAATGCTTTTGCTACGGACAATCCACCTCCAACCTGAGTGCCAGTGCGAGTGGGACTCAAGATCGATGAACACTTGGTAGCGGCGCCATCTGGCCCCATTTTGTTTTCTTAGCAAATGAAGCTAATTAGCAGATATTCCGAGATCTTCTGGGTGGGCTGTGTTTCCTGTACCAGTGAAGCATGGATGAGAAACTAACACTCCAATAGTAGATGTGTCACCTTCATCACCTGTTCTACCACCCACTCTATTACCTAGAGCATTGCGGTTAGAAGGAGTCACAGAAAATTGGTCAGATTAGCTACTTTCTGAAGGACTTTTCCTAACTACAATTAAGGCTATGTTAATACAACAGCTACCAGCTGCAAATTAACATTCTAACAAAGGCTTATACTGTGATCTGTTTCTGTTTGCTTATTTTATCATTAGTCCGGTGTCCTGAAAATTGTTGTTGTTCTTGATGTAAAGGCATTCACTGCAAAAAGTGATATCTTAGCAAGTGACAATATATTTTTTTTCTATCTTGAATATAGTCAAATTTAGCTAGCATTTCTTATTATAAGATTACAATAAACCAAATGTAAGATCATTAAATGTATTTCTAGACATCATTACTCATATAAAGGTTGTAATTTTCTTACTCTATTGGTAGATAATTTTGCTTCTTTCTAGAAAAAAGTTTAATAATCCTATATTTGGTTTATTGTGATAATAAGAAATACTAGATAAACTTGACTATAAAATTCCTCAGGCGGGCCGGCGTGTTGTTAAGTTCAAAACCACGCGATGTACAATCAACGTGCAGCTACAATCAACATCTTTGTCAGACCACCAACATACAAATTTACATCAGTAAATACCCACGGACTGTTGCTGTGTCATTTCAAATTACCAGTAGATGTGCTTAATTTTTCACTATTCTCCATTATAACTTCAGTTTGCTTGTAAATATCCCTTATTGCTTGATTTCAAAATGGCCACTGGGCTCTGACCTTTCGATAGACACCTCATTTGAACCAATAGGAGCTACCATGTCCTGTCCATAGCCTTCAATAGTCAATAAGAGTCCGTGTTGAAGGGAAGTGCCTTCCCCCTTTCCTTCGTGAAAAGCTCGAGCCTATTGCAACCGATTGTGTGGATGACTAGTGCATCATATAGCCAATGAAATTCTGAAAAATATGATCTGCTTCAATTTAAAAGTCCTTGCGTAAAGCTGTGTAACCAATGGCATAAAAGTGTGCAAAGGTTTCAATTATGAATATACATATAAATATACATTTTGTAGATTGATGGATATGTGATATGATAGCTCTTAGTGTCACCTTTCATTAGTGCCCAGAACTATTAGAAAAATCAAGAGTAGTAGACTTTTTATCCTAAGTATGTGTAGATGGCTACTAAGGGCCCTTTGGAGTCTCCAAAAGGGGATTTTGGTAAAATGTATGGAGATACCCTTAGAAAAACATGTGTAAAATATAAATTTTCTTTAGTACTGTTATCAAATTTGAACTTTTACTAGGAAAGGCTTCATGCTGTGGTCCAATTATGTTTTTCAGCTAATAGCTCCCAGCTGTAGTCATCTGTAGGCATCTGTATGCAAAAAAAAAATCAAGTGGAAAAAAAACCCTTCTATTTCAGTGTGTTCATACTTCTATTACTCAATACCAGTAGGGCTTACAGTGATTCTGACAACTGGGTACAAAACTTCAGAGTATCACCTTTCAAATGAGACCAAAACCTGCATACACTCCAATTGGTTCAAGAACAGCTTTAATTTTACTTTGGGTATGCCTTGGATAGGTGTTTTAGGCAAATTTTACAGGAGCTTTAAGGTATTTACACTTGCTAAGATGTCATTTTTTGCAGTGTTGGTTTCATTTCCGGCCAGAGGTCTGTTGACAATAATGACAGACACAAGTCCCTTACCAAGGGCAGACTTAGCACTAGGCAAAGGTAGGCATCTGCCTTGGGCCCCCAGAAGCCAAGAGCACCCTAAAAATGCTAATTATATACATTTTTAATTATTAATACTAAATAACATATGCTGAAATTTTTAAATATCAATAATATCATACAATTGATTAGGGCCCCATTTCTATACTTTGCCTAGGACCGCCAAATCACTAAATCCACCCCTGTCTCCTGTTACTTTACTAATACAAGCTACAAGGAAGACATATCACATCTGTAAAATATGAGACTCGAGTAATAATTCATGTTTGAGAATATATTGTATGCTACAGTTGGTATTTGCACATCAAATTCATTGTCAACTCAGTTTTGTGAGTTGACAAAACTGTGTAAATATTTTTTAATCATCATTAACTTTTTTGTACGCTTGATATCTTTTTAAGCAAACTGCTACATTAAGTTGAAATGGATGTGAGACAGAAAGCTGTGAGGGGTATACAGTATGTGCTGCGAGAGTATGTGAAAACTTGACAGAGTGACAGAAAGGCAGATGGATCGGCAACCATGTGTATTTAAACATACTAATTGTTAGCGGCAGGGCCGAACTTCTCCTTTTAATGCAATCAGGCAGGCCACCGTGGTGGCCAGCATTCTGTGGCTGCTGTTTTCATCTCAAATTGATTGTTTGCGCATAAGCAACTTTCACAGACCAGCCGGCGGAGTGGCTAAGTAAGACGAGTACATGTTTTCAATGCTGCTGAAGCAATCAAGCCAGTAAGAGAGACAGCTGTCCATATGTTCCACTAAAGATCCATTTAGCTTTCAGTTGAGAGGGAGAAATAGAGGGAGACAGAGAGAGAGAGAGAAACACAAATTGTGTAAAAGAGAAGAATTGCTGCTTAATATAACTATAATGTAATGTCAAGCTTTATTCTCATTCACAGATACATAAATCCCTACTCTGTATAATCCAAACATAATTACAGGGGTGGTTGAAAATTTGTGAATCCTTTAGAAGTTTCTATATTTCTGCATAAATATGATCTAAAACACATCAGATTTTCACACAAGTAATCAAAGTAGACAACGAGAACCCAAATAAACAAATGAGATAAAAATATTATACTTGGTCATTTATTTATTGAGGAAAATGATCCAATATTACATATCTGTGAGAGGCAAAAGTAAGTGAACCTTTGTTTTCAATATTTGCTGAGACCCCCTTGTGCAGCAATAACTGCATCTAAACATTTCCAGTAACTGTTGGTCAGTCCTGCACATCGGATTGGAGGAATTTTATCCCGTTCCTCAGTACAGAACAGCTTCAACTCTGGGATGTTGGTGGGTTTATTTACATGAACTGCTTGCTTCAGGTCCTTCTACAACATTTCTATTGGATTAAGGTCAGGACATTGATTGACCATTCCAAAACATTAACTTTATTCTTCTTTAACTATTCTTTGGTAGATTGACTTGTGTGCTTAGAGTCGTTGTCTTACTGCAAGCACCACTGTACTTTACTAGAACTTATTTAAAGACCACTATTTTAATTCTATTAATTACCTTATTTATTGTTAGACTTACCCAGGAGTTAAATTAGAGAAAGTGTATTAATACTTCAATCAGCCCCATACAAGTATTGTGACAGCTTCAAATACTGTCATGACACACAATTAATTAATGCTGTTATTACGACTGTGCTAAAAACCGAATGAACCAATCTCTACCTGCCGTGGCAATTTGCTTCAAATCATCAGGTATTTAGCACATCTTTTAGGGCTCACCTGGAGATATGAACCTGCTGGTTGCGAATGCACTTTTCAAAGTACTATCTGTAATATGCTATAAGTAATGTATCTGCTGCTGTACAGTTTCCTGCTATCTACAATCTCCTCCGAAGCTATTGGAACAGCAAGGCCAATTCATTTGTTTGTGCTGTACACCAAAGACATTTGGGTTTGAGATCAAAAGATGGATGAGACGAGAGTTTAGGATTTCAGCTTTTTTTCCCCCTGGTATTTACTCTAGATGTCTTAAACAACATAAAACAATGAACCTTTTATATCAGACCACACAATTTTTAGGTGAGCAAAAGTATAGTAACAGTTAAGACTTGATGTAATTTAAAGTAATTAACATTAATATTTAATACTTAATAATACTTAATATTTGATTGCATATCCCTTACTTGCAATAACTGCATCTAGCATACGACTCATCATCATGACATCACCAAATTGTTTCTTCCTTTGTGTTGCTTTTCCAGACTTTTAGTTGCCTCTTTCAGTTGTTGTTTGTTTCGGGGGGTTTCTCCCTTCAGTCGCCTCTTCAGGAAGTCAAATGCTGCTCAGTTGGGTTAAGGTCTGGTGACTTGACCAGTCTAGAATCTTCCACTTTTCCCTAAGATAAAGTCCTTTGTTGAGTTGGCAGTGTGTTTTGGATTATTGTCTTGCTGCATTAATACGTAAATAGTCTAAAATTGAGAGTAGATGCTCAGAGCTATTTATTTAAACAATCAATCTAACAGGACACACCTGAGTAACAAGAAACACCTGTCAGTCATGTGTTCCAATATTTTTGCTTGCCTGCAAACTGGGTAGTCTGATACAAAATGTGCTATGTTCTGTCATTTAACACATCGACTTATAAATACCAGGAAATTAAATCTGAAATTATAAACTCTCTTCTCATATTCATCTTTCGATCTCAAACCCAAATGTCTTCAGTCTACAGCAAAAAAAAAAAAATGAATTGGCCTTGCTCTTCCAATCGTTTCGGAGGGGACTGTATGTTTTGACAGCATGCTACATTACTACAAAAAATACTCTCATTACTTGAGTAGGGGTTGGTGTGTGTGTGTGTGTGTGTGTGTTTTATTTATATCTATCTCACCTCACATTAGTTTGTTAGTTTCCTTCATTCTCAATTTAGAAGCTTTTACATCTTAACCAATAAGGTTGTTGGCTGAAACAAACTTAAAGGGTATGATCATCACTATTAGTTCTATTATATTTGGAGTTTTATTAGTTAAAGCATTTGGGAAAAGCACACAAATAGAAGAAATGATGGAACCACTGGTGTGGCTTTCAAATCAGCACACTATAATTGACCACCACTGCTTGGTTCCCATAAAACAAGAACTCTTTATGTATTCCTCCCTTCACCCCCCCCCTTAAACTTGAAAGCACAGCAAAACAAATCCATCCTACTCTTAATGCTTCAAAGCACACACACTAATGCTGATCAAGCTAATATGATTGTCTCCATGCATCATACATGTCAGAGTTTGACAGCAATGTTAATTTAATATGTGTGTATTTGTGTTGTTTTGTCACCTTTGCAAAAATCACCTCACATTTGGTTGCAAAAGGGAAACTCGATGTATTACTCACTGTAGCATGACTATTTTAAGTTTCTTAAATTCACCAATTAAATGTGAATTTATCTAAACTAGAGGGTGTGACTAAGTATATAACATTATCAGTTTCAAAATCCAAATGTTACTGTAATATGTGAAATAATGTTTTTTTCCTTATATTCAAATGTAAATTTCCAATGAAACTCATAATGGAAATTATTATTACTCATTCAAAAATACCATTTTCATTTGCCATTTGGTGTAGTGGCATTGACATTTCATTCATCTGAATGCTTTATGATTAGGTGTAATCCAAATCTAAAATCTAATGTATTTCCCGAACTGCAAGTACAGTATATATGGTATGATAGTGCACGGTCATAGTGAATGGTGTCAAAATAATATTCAAGAAGGTTTACTATATTACTTTATATTAATTTTGCACTTTGACGCACATTTAATTTCATTATCAAAGACAACAGCATGATATAAAGATAGCAAAATTTGCAAATGGCGATCAAACCAAAATATGCTGATTGAACCAAAAGCTTGTAACAGCATTTTGTGCAATTGGCTTGGAATGTATTTTTCAAGGGAATCGGAGCAGGAGTAGCAGAAAAGGAAAATCTAGGAAGTGCTGTTTGCCAACTTTAGATAATGCTGTTGTCTTAGATAATGAAATTGCAAAGGCTGCTGAGTGTAAATGCATCTAAAGTAAATTACTTTGCAATCATCATTTTGAAACCATTATCTCTCTCTCTCTCTCTCTCTTACACACACACACACACACACACATTTCCAAGTTTTAATTTTCATTTGAATAAAGGTAATCATGATCTCCACATGAATGATATGTTAATGTTAGCAAGCAAATGTCAAGTCCAAATGTCATTATTGAATTTGAATTTTTCATTTTGATATAAAAATGGTATACAGGTTGGGGAAATTTCAAATAGAGAAATACATTGCTGTTACATACAGTATTACACTTCCATTTGAATTTTGCCACTGATACACTAAGCACCTCTCTGGAGGATAACTGTAAACAAATGTCTGAGTAGACTCTTCTCTTTCTATGTGTATGCATGCCAGGTCATTGATGCTTATTTAATTCTGCTGTCATCCATTACACTATCATCTTCTGAGATCAGAGAAGACTATATTGAGGATTCATCTGAGCTTGAATTTCTCTAGGCTCAGTTTGTGATATTTTCAGAACTGAAAATATAAGAATGCATTGTTTATAACACCATGTTTGTTTGTATTTTTTGGGGGTTTTTTTTGTTTGTTTTTTTGTTTTTTTTGGGGTGTGTGTGTGTGTGTGTGTGTGTGTGTGTGTGTGTGTGTGTGTGTGCACCAAATGACATTTTAAAAGTTCAGCTTGGCTTCAACCTTTCTTCAATGCAGCAGTTTCAAACCCTTGAAGGAACTACGAGCATCAAAATATAAAGCCACCCATGTCTACTTGGAAGTGGACTGGACTGAGTATTGTGCTTCAACTGTTATGTTTCTGATTGTAAATAACTAAAATGCTATCTTCTGCCAGGAGCATGCTACCCTAGGCCAATGTCTGTGAAATGTCTTAGGCATATATATACGTAGTCTGTAAATCAAAGATGCTTTTTATTGAAAGGAAATGTTTATTTACAGTTCTCTCAGCTATGCTCTGGTGGCGTTTTATAAGGAAATCGTCTGCTCACTTTTTTCAGGCATTATGGAGGACCTGCTACAGTTCTGCTGCACGGCTTTTTGTTATCTTTTTTAATACCTGATTGGTATTAAGAAATAAACTTGGTCAGAAAGTGTTGATTAATTTTCTGTAACTAATCCAGCTGCAAGGCAAATCACAAGTTTATATTAATGTGTGTGTTCTAATACATGATTGTTTCTATATATCCAGTTGAGGAAAAAGTACAAAACACACTGACCTGAGTAAAACTGGTAGTGTTGTAATAATTTACTTGAGTAAATGTAAAAGATACTGGTATGTCGGTAACACCTTATAATAACAGTACATGAATAATCATGCACTAATACCTGAATTAATACTTACTTAAATATGACCTAATGATGAGTTAAGGTAAATAGGTGACTGTTCATAATGATTTAAACCGGGAGACGTGATTGACATAGATACAATAAAGCAGTGAAAATAAACACGACAAAATCCGAAAATAAAAACACAAAATAAAAAGCGACATCTACAATTAAAGCCTTGGAAAATAATCTTATAGAACACTGGTTTTAAATGGTAATAGATAATTGTGTATGCTAAATGAATAAATGTAATGTACTGTATTAATTTCATGTACTGTACTGTAATATGTACTGTATTAATGCCCCGGGCCCTGGACACCCAGAGCTTGTACTAGAACTACAGTGGGATTTAAATAGAAATGGATAGAGAATGACGCAAAATGCGTTGAGATGAAATTACTGATGTTTATTATTAGTGTGTCTTTCTACGTGAGAGAAGGAGGATCAATGTAAATTATGAAAGTAATCCAGCACCATCCAATGATGTTTGCAAGTTGTAAGCAATTTATATATAAACAATTATGTACATTTAATTTATATTCTTTCTTAAACATCTTGTTTGATTTAGTTTACCTCTACATTTTAATTAATACATTAACTAACAAACATCTACTAACGTAGTTAAGGTGGTATTTATTCATGCATGAATTCTCATGAAGACTCATGTCGTAGTTAAGGATAGCTCTTCATTAGTTCATGACTAGTACATGCCTCAACTCATCATCAGTTCATCTTTAAGTAAGTATTAATTCAGGTATTAGTGCATGATTATTCATGTATTAAATAAAGTATTACCAGTGTGTCTTGTGGTGAAGTTACTTTTTTACATAACTACAATCTGACGAATGCTTTTTTGAACAATTATGTTAACTAACCAAGTGAAAATCAAGAAAGTTAAGGTTAGCTGGCTAGCTACATAGCTGCAGTGCCCTCCACTAATATTGGCACCCTTGGTAAATATGAGCAAAGAAGGCTGTGAAAAAGTGTCTTTATTGTTTAACCTTT
>JANDJT010000002.1:23452950-23473119 GCA_024331685.1 Stegophilus panzeri | reverse complement strand
AAATCCTGAAGCCCACCTCACCTCATCTTGAGCATCACTACGTTGCAACACGATAGGTACCAACATACAACCACAAGATGTACAGAGACTAAAACCATTGGGTGGGGGGACTAGGATCCTGTTGCTCACTCAGTCTTCCTTAGTTAAGTGTTGAATAATTCCCCCACAAGGTGGTTGTACATTCCCTTCCGCCACAAATACAAAATAATTTACAATGATTTTATAGGCCAGACACATTTGTTTTATTTATGTCCTTCATTCTCATTTTATTAAAGTTTATTATATTTTATACAATCCCGATTCCGAAAAAGTTGGGGCAGTATAGAAAATGCTAATAAAAAGAAAGAGGAGTGAATTGAAAATGTACTTTGACTTGTATTTAAACAAAAAAAACGTATAAAACAAGGTATTTAAGCTTTTACCTAATCAACTGCATACATGCAACACGTTCCAAAAAAGTTGGGACAGGGCAATTTAGGACTAATAGCGATGTGACAAGTTGAAATAAGAAGGTGATGTGAAACAAGTGAGGCAATCGTCTAATCATGGTATATAAGGAGCCTCCAAAAAAGGCCTGATCCTTCAAGGGCAAGGATGGGTCGAGACTCGCTAATCTGCCAACAGATGCGTCAGCAAATATCCAACACTTTGAGAATAACATTCCCCAAAAACAAATCGCTAGGATTTTGGGCATTTCACTTTCTACACTGCACAATATAATTAAAAGATTCAATGAATCTGGTCAAAGCTTGGTGCGTAAAGGTCAAGGCCGAAAACCACTTCTGAATGTGCGTGATCTCCGATCCCTCAGACGTCAGTGTCTTAAAAACCGTCATGAGTCTATAATGGATATCCTGACATGGGCTCAGGAATACTTTGGTAAACCTTTGTCAGTCGACACCATTTGCTGCTGCATCTACAGATGCAAGTTAAGGCTTTACTATGCAAAGCAGAAACTGTAGCTCATCACTGTCCAGTGTCCGCCGAGTTCTCTGTGCTCGGTCTCATCTGAGATGGACAGTAGCACAATGGAATCATGTTTTGTGGTCTGATAAATCAACATTTCAAATGTTTTTTGGACAAAACAGCCGTCATGTTCTCCGGGCCAAAGAGGAAAAGGACCATCCAAGCTGCTATCAGCGTCAAGTCCAAAAGCCAGAGTCTGTCATGGTATGGGGTGTGTTGGTGCCTGTGACATGGGTAACTTGCACATCTGTGAGGGCACCATATATTCAGAAAGATATGTACACATTTTGGAGCAACATATGCTGCCTTCCAGAGCAGGACAACGCCAAACCACATTCTGGCCGGATTACAAGCTCATGGTTGCATAAGCAGAGAGTGCGGGTGCTAGCATGGCCAGCCTGCAGTCCTGACCTATCTCCGATTGAAAACGTGTGGCGCATTATGAAACGTATTATGAAAATAAGGTAACAAAGGCCCTGTACAGTTGCGCAGCTGAAGAAATGCATAATGGATGAATGGGGGAAAATTATGTTTCCTAAACTTAACCAAGTGGTGTCTTCAGTGCCCAAACGTTTACTAAGAGTTATTCAAAGAAAAGGTGATGTTACACAGTGGTAAACAGTCGACTGTCACAACTTTTTTGGAGTGTGTCATCAGATTTGAAATGTGTGTCTATTATCAAAAAGATTTTAAATTCACAAAATAAAACATCAGATAATGTTAATAATGTGTTTTCAATATAGTACAGGGTTAATTGAATTGAACTCCTTTTGTTTGCATTTTCCATACTGTCCCAACATTTTCAGAATCGGGGTTGTAAATCATATGTATCATATGCATTATGTTATATATTTCTATGCTGTACATGCTTTTATGTACTAGATCAGGAGATATACAATACCCTACACAAAAAGTAGGGAACATGTATGTATATTCTTATTCAGAGCACTATGCTTACAGTTAAAAACAAACAAACAAAAAAATCTATTTCTCTTTTCTGAGTTCAAGCAATGAACTCTAGTGTAAATCTTGTTTGCTGACATTGTGCGTCGAGGATAAAGCCATGCATCAGGCAGTAAACAACCTAGGCATAACTAAGGCAGCATTTGGGACCCTCTATACAAAGCCTTCTGATGGAATAACATTGTACACGCATAAAGGAGAGCAATCAGTCACCGAAACGCTTTTCTGACAGTCTTCAGTTAGGGGCCTGGGGTAATCTCATTTCTTTTATCATCAAATATCAAATTTCTTTGCCTTATTGGCAAAGTGCTGCACTGACGGAATTACTGGCAGAGAGATTGTCCCAAAAATACAGCAGCCTGTTTTTATCCCACTCTCTCCTGATTCTGAATGTCACTCTCTGATTCAGCTACAGCTTTCAATATTAGTCTCCTGTATTTTTACCCTTTCCATGTTAGAAACAAAAAAGGAGGGGTGGGACGACACACATACAGTACACTAAAAAAAAAACAACAACAAATGATAGGCTGTTGACTCTCACAACTCTGGCTACAGTGATTACTCCATCCGATTCCATCTGAACTTCAAGGACCATTAACTACACATACTGTAGTTACACAACGTAAAATCTTTTACAGCTTCAGCTCAATGAAATATATTAGATTAGAGTTGTTTAATTTGAGGGATCACTTGTTCATCATACTAATAATGATCTGCTCATAGTCTGGTTGTGTGGACGTATGGTGTTCTCCTATTATTCTACTGTTAATCCTTTTTTTCGCCGGCGACAAACATACATTCGCACCACACTTCCTAGAAAATATTAGCTTTGAAAGTAAATTCACATAGGCTTAGGCAAGTGCAGAATTTATCAGCATTAGAAATTCAGCACATTTTGGACTGTGTTGCTAGATTTATCCTTGAGAAGATTTAAATGTGTCGGCTCTATCAGTTTGCAGTGGTTCTCTGCAGTAGTTTTAACAACACCTCATTATCACTCTCCAAACCTGTCACTGTATTGGGGAGATGGGCAGGCACAAATCCCCCTCTTGCGCATTCTTCTTCCTTCTCCCACACACACATTAAAGCAAACTGCCTCTGCTGTATCCTAAAAATCCCATTTCTCTATAAATTCACGGTGGAATACTAGCCATCAGCTACAGTTGCGTGCTGGTTTTCTTGCAGGTAAGGACCTGTTTGCAAGAGCAGTGAGTTTTGGCAGGCAAAGCACTGTTAAAGATGTCAATCAGTATTTGGTTTACTTTAAAAGGGTTCAAGGACAAGACTTCCTTTAGAGTTTCACTCAGAGAGTGACAGAAATCCTTTGTCTGGCAAGCATTTACTTGTAATGTATTGATGAATATGTAGTTTGATTTGAGGGTGAAGTCAATATGGGACACCATGGTGGTAGTGTTCAATGGTTTAATCCTGAGTTACTGTCTGTTTGGAGTTTCACATGTTCTCCTCGTGGGGTTCTGCCAATTTTTCCAGTTTCTCCTCACTTTCCAAAATATCAAAACATGGACTGGTGACTCTAAATTGCCACTAGGTGTCAATGAGTTTGTGAATGTGTGTGTATGGTATGTTCCCACCTCACGTCCAGTGTTCTCGATCTCTGATGAATGAATTAAGTCAATGTATGTTTTATGTAAGCATAATGTCATCACAAAACCAGCAAAGTGTTTATGCTTCCACATTGCTACTGGATTATAAGTTTGTCAGCAAACCTCTGGCTTTTTGTCATGGCACTTTGGCTTCAACATGGTGGGTGCATAGGATTCTTGGTTATTGATGTGAAATTCAACCTACAAGCTTTTAGAATAAATTTGAGAAAACCAAGATATGTTTGTTTGTTTTTTTTATCTGAAAAATTGGAAATGGGCTAGATATAATAATATAGTGCAAATTAACTGAAGGTTTTTGGTTTTTTTAACATATAACATAACATAACATAAAACGGATTGGAATACTTTAGCTGTCTGGATGTGAACCACCTTTACCTGACCCATTAAGCTTATCATTGATTTGCTTGCATGGGTGCCATCATAATAGCAGATCCTCTGTCTCAGGTACACAGTAAGGCAGATCTTCACATTCTTGGAAGGGTCTTGCACCTTGTATAACATCTGGGCCTCATATTGTTTTCTTGATGGACACCTGTCTACTAGGTTTTTTTTGTTTTGTTTTTTGCAGACTGGACCTTTGAGGGTACTACTTGAGCAGACATGTCCTCTCTTGGCCATATAGAAGCTATCGCAGGTGTTTAATAACTAGTTAGATAATATTCAATAACATCAGAAGCTCTGATCATTGCAGGCCAGTCAACAGTTACATAACATTGTAGGATATAATTGTTTGTGAATACATGAAGTGCATGATACCTGACATAGTTACGCAAAAAAAAAAAAAAAATGGGTTTCAATCAAGGACCAGCTAAAGTGTTTATTTAGAATGTGAGTTCACATAATACTATGCTAATTGAGCCACAGTAATGACAGTTCATGGATGACAATTCCTTCTCCATGGTAAAAAGGAACCAGAGGAGATCTGAGAACATGAACAGCATGCTGTATGCTTCCAATTAACTCAATCAATACTGCACTCTACACCATAGAAGTACCTGTTTAAGCTGTTAAAGAAAGAGTGCATTAATATCCATCCATCCATTTTCCATATTGCTTATCCTACACAGGGTCGTGAGGAGCACAGGGAACTTGGGGCACAAAGCAGGGGACATCCTGGACGGGGTGCCAACCCAACACAGGGCACAATCACACAAACATTCCAACACTACAGACAATTTGGAAATGCCAAACAACCTACAACACATGTCTTTGGACTGGGGGAGGAAACCAGATTACCTGGAGGAAACCCCTGAAACACGGGGAGGACATGCAAACTCTGTCCATGCAAGGCAGAGGTGGGATTCGAACCCCAGAGGTGCGAGGCATATGGTCTGTAATGTTAATTACCTCTGTTCAGTGTGATGTCAGCCAAATACCATGATTTAACTTACTGTAATCACAATGCCTTCCTCATGTTTCTCATTAGTTTATGATACTGCTGCATTAGCTTTAAAGCTAACATTTGGTGGAACAAACCCAAGAGAGACACAGGGCTCACCCACCCAAGGAGAATAAATGTTATACATATTCATGTGAGTTTAAGCCAATGTTCATGGGGTGATCTAGCGCAATAATGAAAGGTTTTTGATACACTTGAAGCATTACATCTATAGCGAGCACAATGTTAAGTGAACATTTGCAGAATGAGGAATGGTAATTTGAGCACAATATACACCGAGGCCCACAAATCTGAATGACTGAAATATGGATATATTTCATATATGGATTATGGATTTACTTATTTCCTTACATTACCTAATTGCCTGCTTACTCACTTACATCTGCTTTTCCCATTTAGAAGGCAAATGAAAAGAAAGCTCACAATAGAGTGAGTCACTGCCCAACTCTGACAAAGAGGAAATCTGCCTGCTATCAGAAAAATTCAATTTCATCTGATAGACATCTGGACACATTGATCCATCATCTCAGTCAATTCAATTTCATCTGTTAAAATAACACAAGGGAAGAAAAGAACGGCTCAGGAAATTTAAGCAATTCAGCAGAGCTACAGTATGCTTTGAAACTCACTTGACTTGACAATTTGCTTCAGCTCTGACAAAACTATGTGTCAAACTTGTTATGTGAGATATACATCTTAAATGTAATATATTCCTTTGGGAATAAACTACTATAGAACTTTAAATAGCATTTTATAATTGAAGGCATACATTGTGAGTAAAGAATTGGATGGCTTTTTCATAGTTTCCCTTATGCATTTTAAATGAACCCAAAGATCACAATGGAACAATTTAAATACTAATGGTTATTTTTACTTCCATTTGTGGCTCTTGAAACAAACTGAGCTTTAAATTATCCCAAACCATTACAAAGGCCCTGCTGTGACTCACAATCTCACAAAACAACATTTCCTGAATACTGATAAACAGTAAATAAATTGAGACAAATCTGAATTTCCTTTGAAATACTGATTTTTCATTGTCTTGTAATTCATTCTAATCATGGCTACACAAAAACTCATTGATTCTTTTTCCTTCTCTTGTTTGTTTTTCCCCCATCTTGCATGGATACATAAGGCATGCCCCACTTATCAGTCTCGCCACCTTTCCCTTTCTGTTTGGTTGATATTGCAGCCTATCCATAGCAGACCCATAATTAAGTTCATTTGTCTTGGAAGGATGGAGGTGCAGCTTGATCAGCAGGCTAACGAGGGACTCTAAGCCTTCCTCGAGGGTCGCATAAAGCGACCATGGAGCCTCAGAGGCTGGTCAGGATTAATGTGTCTGGGTAAAATGGGCCACTCCCAGAACAAAGAGATTATACATTTAATATGTGGCATAAAGAAGACTGTGTAACTGCAGTGTAACACAGTTCTGCTGCTCTTACTCCAAATGAGACCAGCAAAAATCAGCAATAACATCCCCATACACACTTAAGTCTTCTCTAGCCTTGGGTTTTTAGCCATGGGTACATTTTTAATGATAATTACATGTCAAATAATCACACGTCGTACATGCATTCATATCACTCACACCGCAATACATTACATCTTCTAATACAGCAGCAGAAAAGACAGCAATAATGAGTGACTTTTACATCATCACAGCTTTTCCAAATGTAATTCAGGCAATAGCTACAAACACATAGCTAAAAAATCACTCATATATGGCTATTTGTGGGTGTTTCTTAATGAAAAATTTGAAAAAACTTTATTGTTATTGTCCAGAATACAACTACAAAGCCAATGAAATGCAATGTAGCATTGAGTGATAACCTGCAAATAAGAGACAATGAGGTAGGATGACAGTAAGATGGCAAAACAGTGCAAATGGCCTGAATCCAAAGATATTTCAGTACAATAGATCATAGGTACAAATGGAAAGGTATGTACTCAACAAGGGCATCCAGTGGCATAAGTGAGTGAAATCCAAAGACACTACAGTACAAACTACAGCAAAGCTATACTGTTCCTTAGCCTGCTGGTGTGACAGCAGAGGCTCCTGTAGTGCTTCCTGGATGGGAGATAAGTGAACCGTCAATGTTTGGGGTGAGCGATGTCCTTGATGATGCCTTTCACCTTCCGTAAGCACTGTGCTCGATGGAGAGTAGCTGAGCACTTTTTTTAATGGTGGGGATGCTCCCTAATTTAGACATAGCCTACCAATTCCTACCCATCAGGCATGTCTCTCCTATTACACGACAGCTACCAACCAGGGAGGGTGAAGGCTATCACGTGCTTTCTCCAAGGCAAATGAAACCAGTCAACCATCTTTTCAAACTGCTGCTCATATAATGTCAGGTGGCGGTGAATCACGCTCGGTGCAACGTGCAATCTGCCCAATTTCACATGCCTGAGCTCACAGACCCTGATGATTGGCTAGTGTTGCTGTGATTGATAGGCGAGAGAAAGAGAGTATGCCACTCCTCCCTCCCTGAGAGTGTTGCGCCACTTGAAAATTTGTGAGTAGGAAATTTCTTTTTTTTCAAATTATGTAAAAGCTATATACAGTAATAGTGAATACAGCATTAACGTACAGCTTTTGCACTCAATATATTTATAATTCTACAAATCATGCAGTAGTTTTTAATTATAATTTGTTAGTCTGTCAGTGTCCCTTGCCTTGTGTTCTAAGTCCCCTGGGTTAGGTTCCATGCTCCCCACGACCCTGTGTAGGATAAAGAGTACAGAAAATGGATAGATGGATAGTCTGTCCGTGGCATTTCCAAATTGTCTGTAGTGTGTGAATGTGTGTGCGATTGTGCCCTGCTATGGGTTGGCACCCCGTCCAGGTTGTCCCTCACCCTGTGCCCCAAGTTTCCTGGGATAGGCTCCAGGCTCCCCGTGACCCTGTATAGGATAAGTGGTATGGAAAATGAATGGATGGATGGATGGATGGTCTGTCAGTCTGTGCATCAATGTTCCTCAATGCTCAGCTATAGTGTTTTAATTTAGAAAAGACTGACAGGGCAGTTTTAACCCTGACACAAGACATTTTTGTTTTGATCTAATTCTCACAGTTAATCTGATATACATCTACAGTTATCAGAACGTTCTACTTATACCACTTGAGCAGCTATGGAAATGTAAAACAGGAATCTTTTCACCCTCATCAGGATCATAGTGGTTCCAAAGCCTATCATTCACATCTAAGGGAAATTAGCCAATCGGTAGCTAATCCACCTACTGACACATTTTTGTAAGGTGGGAGGACACCCAACAAGGACATGGGTAGAACATAAACTCTACAGAGACAATAACCTGAGCTCAGGAATGAACCAGGAAGAGTTTTCCCCCTAATGTACAAGGTATACATTCTTTAAATGCACAATTAACTAGTGAATGCAAGAATTATATGTAAAGAGCTGGTAGTGTCATGTTGATATACTGATTTAATCATTTTTATAAGAGCTTTATATTCATCATACATGCCAGATATGCATTTGCAATATAATGAAATATTTCCTGGGGGATCCAGCACTGCAGTTTTATATTATTCTCTGCTCTATAGCATCTGCTTAATATCAGGAGTTGTTGAATCCACTGTGTAAGAGCAGTGTCCCAATGAACCAGGATAGAAAACCACAGATGTAATGAGATATACTGTACAATGCAGTATATAAATGCATTTCTATAAATAACATGACTGCATTTTATAATAACAACAGAGAGCTTCTCCTAATATTTCTGTCTAGCTTTTATGTTCATATTAGACCACATTTTATGAGCAACAGGGGTGCAAAGTAGATCAGAGCAATTGAAACTGAGTATCTCTGAACCGTTATTGATTGATGCGGCTCCATAGAGATAATCCATCGATTTATGCAGTCAGCTGGAGCCCAAATGACAAGGTGCGACTCCCCACTTTACTGCTAATGCTACTAATAGCCTCTCCTGCAGCAGTCTGGTAAATTCAAGCATGGATCCCCTACCCCTCCAAGTCCAGCACTATGACCTCCTTTAGGCATTACCACTGTTCAACAGCTCTTTTAACCCAGGTAGCAAAATGTATTGGGGACTAGATAGATGAGGATAGATGAATATTAGAACACTGAGGTGCAGATATCAGGCCAGACCTTGATTAGAGAAGAGGGCTGTTATTAAGGTAGATGATTAGTCAGAGATTTCTAAAACCCCAGTGGTGCAGGTCTGGCCTATATAAGCTTTTTACAATCCCATTGTACATGTAGTGGCAGTGTCAAGAGGAGACATGGCACACAGTACTACAACATTCCCTCAGAGACAACACAGACTTCGCTGCTTGCTTTTTATGACTTTATGAGTTTTATGCTTTATGTACTGTACACTCAGAGAGTTCAGAGACAGATTAAACTCTTTGTTCATGCCCATGCTTGTGCACTGTACATTGTCTAATTTCCCCTTGTATGGCATTAAACTGCCATTCTTTCAATTATCCAATCAACCAATCAGGTGGCAGTGTTTATTCCAGTGTATAAAATCATGCAGCTACATGTCAAGAGATGCAAAATGCACAAAATGGTGTGAAAAACAAAAAACTTGGATTACGTTACCGATTACATCTTTTATGAAGTAATTTGTAACTGTAACGGAATACATTTTTATAGTAACCCTCCCAAGCCTGCCAATTAGTAATATACAGATGCCGACTTGTTTATTGTGTTTAAAGTCATTCAGGCTGAATCTTCAAAGTTTGCATGTTTATTATATTGTAATTATAGAATAATACACATTCTGTTTCAGAAGGGTTTTTTTCTGCATTTGTATTAAAAATCATAATTGTTTTTTTTTTTCTTTTTTAATTTACATAAACTCAATTGAAATTCTCACTTTCTATTCTGTAAACTTTATTTAAAAATATAATGTACATAATGATTGTGCATGAAGTGTATGCATGATAGTGATACACATAGATAACTGTAAACAAAAAAATAAAATAAAAAAGACAGCATATTCTGTTTGTTCACTGTCCTGCTGTCTGGCGTCTTTGGTTTTCCCTATACCCAAGGTATTATTGACATACAGTAGTTGTACATTAGGGCAATTGTTTAAATGGGGAAAAAAAATGTCAGTAGTTTGCACAGAGTCAGTAGTTTGCACAGTTTGCACACATTGTGGATAACTGTATTTTGTTAAACAGATCCGAGATTGCAAGTTTGGATGCATGCTGTGTTTAACAATAAAATGTGTTCCATGTTATGGTTTTAGCTGTATATTATCTCGCTTTTTTAACTAGAATTGTTATCCAAAGCTATGTTGTGTTTAGTTAACCTTTCAACATAAAGCATGTTGTCTTTCATTTTTCAATGTATTAAAAATGCATTATAATGTATAATGGTTACAAATGCCAAACTAATAGTGTAATATGATATGGTTGATTATGTTGTGCTTGAATAGGCACTGAATAAGTTAATCTGTAGCTTTCAATTTTTAATCTTGATCCATCTCCAGTGGCCCTGTTTTAGAGATAGGACACAAGTGCTGATTTACTGAATGTGCACACAGAGTCAATACTTAAAGGAAATCAGTAAAATGCAGAGCAGGCAAAAAAGACAAAGAGCCAAAAACACAAGCAAACAGGATAATGTAGAACAGGCAAAAACAAGTTTGAGGGAATGTATAATCGAGTTTAAAAATTACGATAGTACACTGATGTATGCAGACGAACAGCTTAGGAAGTCATGGCTAGTGAAAAACATTACAAACTCTGTGGTGTGAGAGTGTAATGTATGTTTAAGCAGTATCGCATAAGCAAGACTGTATAACAAGATACTGAGTAAGTGACATTTCAGACACAATATAGCCAAATGGTCTGGTTATTTTTGCTCTGCTCGCAGAAATAGATCCAGAAGAAGCCACACTCACTTTATTGGCATGCCGGTTAACTGGCTCACATTGATTTGTACATTCCCATTAAAGGTGTGTCTGGTGAAATTGGCTTCCAGACTTCCTTTTCATCTTCATCTGACGAGCTTTCATATTTTAAGTCAAGAGGTATATTGCTGAAAAGTATTGTTTGCCATGTCCATGATGATGTAGCTAACTCTACTGTAGTAATGGTTTTGAACTAGGAAGTGAAATTTTATGTTGTGAACACACATGAGAGGAGTGATACACACAGTGTGCAAACATCCCAGTGTGCTTTACAATAAATATAAGCACTTTTTTGATTGCTGCTTGGCCAATCAAATTAGTGGAACTGTTGTATATACATAATTGTTCTCTGGTGTGTTTTCTGATGATTGGGTGGAGTCAGTTGGCGATGTGAAAGGCTGAAAAGCCAATTCTAGTTAAATGTACAGCTTTCCTCTTGTTCTTACTTAAATCTGAGTGTATTTCCTCTACCCAGTCCAAGATAATATACATATTATGAATGTTAGTAGGTTTTTAGTCAGTATTATGAATAAACACAACAACGACATAATTCACCTTATAGACTCACTTTGGGAGATTCATACACTAGGCTCGGAGGCAGTATAATAGTCGTTCACCTTCTGCTTTCTGTCCTAGCTGATGGATAAGTGCTTTCTTCCTGAAAATTGCATTTTCAGTATAGATGGATCAGCGGTAACTTATGCATTCCTTATCACCACCAAACCATGAATACCAGATGCAGCAATATTGCTCTGGTTGGGTGGCATAAATCTATTGTAATCTACATTGCAGTTCACAGGGAGTCTGATTTATTCAGAACGACAGTGTGCCGTGCGTTCTGCTTTCTCACCTATTTTTCAGGCTGTTTGTTTGGTTAAATAAACTTGGTCGTGTGTGGTAAAAGGTGATCACACCAAGATTTCAGGAGAGCTCTATGGAGCAGCACCTTTTTTTCTTTTTTTTTCACCCCATATGTGTGAGAATTTATTCTGATGCAATTTTAGACCTTCAACAAATGTTGCTTTGATACCACTGACCACCTGCACTGAACATCAGAATAAAGAAATCACATCCGTCAGTGAGTTTGGCTCAGCTTGTTCTTACTTCAGCAGCTTAACTCATATACTCTCTTGCTAGGCTGATTTTGCTATGTTTTGACAGGTAAGTATGGCAAGGGGCTTGTACTGTGAGCTTTTTGGTTAGTCACCTTCACGGTCAATTAGCTCATGCATCAGGTGCAGAGTATCTGACAAGTGGCAATTGGGGAGCGAAGACAGGTGGCCGCTAAAGAACTTAAGAAGATAATACACACCTAGTAGAAATTTATGCAGCTTCTGCTCAGATTAGGAAAGAGACAGGGTTTTCTAATACCTATTTAAATACATCCTCCGTCAGTGATGTCAGACACCACTTCAACACAAACATTTAGATCACTTAAGCTTTAATGCCTATACTTTATCTCAGATGATGTTTACAATTTAAGATGAAATGGACTCGAAGTTTGAAAATTAAGCCATTATCCTACAAATGTACCTGAAACACTCTGTAAAGCGGAAGAGTGTTATGGGTATATAAATGTTGCAACAGCTTGCAATGACCTGTCTAGTACTCATAAAATCATTTGAATTATTTTAACATCTCTGCCTGTTTAGGTTGCAGTGCTATTTTGTTAGTTGTCTTTTTTCATTTTGCTTATAGCATCTCTCTGTTTTAACATTCTGTTGGAGAGGGAATGCAAAAAAATAGCCGTACTTTTTTTTAAAGCCTTTCGCTCACCTCTCTGCCAGTGTCTTCAAGAAGAAAGCGCAAAGATGAGCACCACAGGTCTGCAGACAGGAAACTGTGAAACAAGGGAGAATTAAGGTAGCAATGACATGGTGGTAAGTGGCCAAACAAACTTTTTTTTTTTTTTTTTGACAGCCCGTTAATAAAACCACAGCAGAATGCCTCATTATTGTGCAAAAAAAAAAAAAGTCAGAACAAGGAAATCTCCTTAACTTTGCTTGATGAGTAGTTTAGACCTTTGGCAAATTAGAGATTTGTGTGTGTGTGTGTGTGTGTGTGTGTGTGTGTGTGTTTTGGATATGGAGAACAATGTCACATACAATAGTGATTCACTCTGTCAGGCATGGTAATCAGTGTCTGATGTAACATAGGTGAAACTCTGCAACTCTTTCTGTGATAGCGAACAGATCTTTCATTACCCATATCAAGACAATTGTACTGTTAGGACTCGCGGTAAGGTGTGGAATGAATGTCATGAAGGAGGCAAACAATGCTAATTTCCAGCAGCATTTCACAATTAAATGAACAACTAATTCAACAGATGTTAAGCAGGCATTACAGATGTGGATGTGACAACAGAAGGTAGCTCATAAGGGATTAAATCGAGGTCAATGTGATTAACACTGCGTCCCTCACCTCCTACATGATACTTCAACATCTGTGTGGTGGGCGTCATGTAGTCAGTGTAGTACATTAGGAAGCAAGCTGCATCCCAAACTTTATGGCAACATTTAAGGGGATACGGTTGTATAAAATAAAAGTTGTATCCTGAATCCTTGGCCTATCCTTAATTATTCTCCATTTTAATATAAGTTGGTTCCTGCCATTTTATAATGAATTTGGAATCCTGAGTGGTAGAAAGAACAGGTTGTCTGGTTCATTCTCAGTTTGAAGTTGCAGACACTCCCTTTGTATTTCAAAAGGTCAACAAAACATGGCAGTCTGTCAAGAAACTCCGAATCTGCAACAAAAAAAATATCTTAAAATATATATTACACTACCGGTCAAAAGTTTATAAACACTCATTCTTTACTTTTATTATTTTTTTTCCACATTTTGTAATAATAATAAAGTCATCAAAATTCTAGAATAACACAAATGGAACTATGGGAATTATGTTGTGATAAAATAATTGAAAATAATTTAATATTTTAGCATCTTCAAAGTAGATTTTGCCTAGAATTTTCAGAAATGTATTCTTGGGACTTTCTCAACCAATTTCTTGAGGAATCCCCCTGAGATGCTTTTTAAACAGTGTTAAAGGAGTTCCCACCTACGCTGGACACTTAATGGCTGCTTTTCGGAATATTCTGTTCCAAGTCATCCTCAAGTCATCATCAAAAAAAATATTTTTTTGTAAATAAAATGTTAGTTTTCTAATGAAAGAAATGAATATGTTGGCATAATTATATTTTTGTCTACAACACCGATTTCAAACATTTAATCATACACCTTCAGATCAAAAGGCTTTTAAGATCATGAGAAACATGTCAGTCAAGTGTCTCCAAACTTTTAACCAGGAATGTATATTTTCACTTAGCCATACCACCTCAACACATACACTTGTAAAACAGATTTTTAAAGACTGATTTTATGATTGGGTTGGCGTTTGTATTCCTCTGATATTATATTTACAAATATGTACAGTATGTAATGCTCACATTTTAAACACAGGTAAAGTGTCCTTCACATCAGCCTATCCACATATTCCAGATAAATGACAACATTAATAAAACCTACAGTAACTATAGCACTTATGAAAACCAACCCAATTTAATTAAACTTTATCTTTCAGCTTCTAATCCTTAAAATTATTTTTAAAAGATGTTATTTTGTATTTATGAATGTGCAAATCCATTAACATCTCAAGCTTGAAAGATTCTTCTCTGTGACCCATCTATTATACTGTAGGTTATGAAAAAATTGACGCAGTACAGTCCTATTACCCATACAGATAAAAATAAGTAAATTACTTTTTAAGTAAATCATTAGAATGTACTTAATGTGTTCATTAGTACGGGTGTTAGTGAAGCAAATTCTGGTGCATTTGCTAATTCAAAGTGAAAAACATCAACCTTTTTACTTTCAACCCTGTTACTCATTTAAAAGCAAAATGCACCCTAGAAACCTTGTGAAAATTAGATTGCTGCGTGAGATGTGTTAACACATTTTATGAATAGGTAAATGCATGTTGTCTTAGATTCAATGTGGGGATTTTTTATTTTTTTTTTAAATAAAGTTTAAATGTGAACCAAAGTTACAATGTTTAAATGGCATTACCTTGCAATGACACAGTTAGATTTAGTCTGGGAATATTTTGACACACACCATTTTATCTGTAGATATATACAAAAGATGGAGAACCCTGTGTTTCTTATAAGAGAATTAAGTTAAACTTAATACCACTTATAAGGTGAGAATTTTGATAGCTCCAGTTTCTTTGCACCTAAGACCAGTAATCACAGTCTCTTGTGTAAAGGCTGATTTAAAGTACTCTTTTTTCTCTTTTGGAAGAAGTCCCACTTGTGAAGATATTAAGAATGTTTAAGGGGGATTAAACGTTTACCACCAACTGCTCTTTAAATCCTTTTCATCTGGGTTTTGGAAAGGCGAGTGAGGAGAGAGAGAGAGAGAGAGAGAGAGAGAGAGAGAGAGAGAGAGAGAGAGAGAGAGAGAGATGGATGCAGTCCCTCAAAGAGTCTGGTGAAATAGCCTTGTCAAAGTAATTAGCTTCTCACTGTTTAAGAATAAAATTATAATATGTTTCTGTGGTGGCTGCCTTTCATATTGTAATGTGGAATGAATGAAATATTACTTGGAAATAATAGGGATACATTCCTCCCATCCTGCACCCTTCTTTTATTCTAATACATAATCATTTATGGCTTCTCTGAACTTTGATCATGTGGTAAAGTCTGTGTATTTGATCATATGCAGCATATATAATTTACAAAGCACGATCTTTAATGTGCAGATAATGATTTTGGGTAGCAAAGTTCAGAACTGTATTCCTTTTGATCTTTCTTCACTTTCTATTAGTCTACTCTTATCACACACTTGTCTTGTTCATGGATATACGACCACCACCAAGACCAATCACTCGGCTCTGCACAAAATAAACCAATTACTGTGCACAATTCTATCATTATGCACCTGATGAAAACCATAGAAAATAATTATTAATTTCATTTATCACAGTTCTTCTCTAATGGAACAATTCACAGGTTAAAATGAGGCAAGCTCAAGCATCTTAACACCAAAAATTTTGCGAGAAGAGGGACAAAGACAGGAGAAGAACGACAGAATGAACGACAGACGCCAGGAGAACCAGACGTGCGATGGTGCTTAATCCTTTCTATGAATGGCCGAGCATGCGGTAAGGACCAGCTGTGATAGAGGAGAGGAATGAAGAGTGGAGCGGATGAGTGGGATCATGCTGGGAAGATGATGAGAGACCTAAACCAGAGAAAGAGCCCACTCAACCTCTGCTGTCTCCGCCACTACAGCACTGCCTCACACCAAGCAACACCATGCATACGCCAAATGACTGAGTTCCTCATTATCACACGCCACCTAGCATGTCTCTCACCAACCTCATCTCATACAAAATTCATAGATAATGAGTAATTTTACTGCCATTTCCTCCCAATGAAGTTGTAAGGAAAGCTCTGAGCACTAATGTCCCCCTGTTCTTAACCATTTCATAGGAACTGGCTTGTAGAATTCTTACAAATTTGCATTTGTGGGGACTAATCCTATCACTAATCCCTCCCTCTCTACCTCTCTCTCTCTCTACCTCTATACCTCTCTCTTTATGACGGCATTTTATCTGAGATATTAGTTCTATAACCAATTTTTTTTTGCAAATACGCATACAAAAAGCTTTTATGTTCTTTGTGTATGCATAAGTGAGTGTAAATTGGAAACTAAAATGGAGGACATATAGTAAAGACTTTGTTCTTTAGCTAAACACATGTAGTTGGAAAACTGGAAAATGAATTCTATTATACTGTAAATTGTTTCATTTTTAGTAAAAATTCAATGCTGGTCATTTCCACCTGAACTTGAAGGGACCAGTGTAGAGTGTGGTGTTCCAGGTAACAAGGTTTTCTGTTGCTCTATATTGTAAATACATTGTAAAAAAAAAAAAAAAGTCAGAAAAGACCATTAACCACCATCTGAATGATAAATCTGGAACATTTGAAAAACTGCCAGGAATTTAACCCATGACCATTCTTCTCCAACATGATGAAAACAAATATTTAATGATAGCATCTGGCAAAGTGCAGTGCCTTGAACTTCATCAACCATCGCTGCAACTGAAATTAGTTATATCCATTCATCCATTTTCTATACTGTTTATCCTACAGGGTCATGGGGAACCTGGAGCACAGGCATACATTTACATTCATACACTATGGACACTTTGGACATGCCAGTCAGCCTACCATGCCTACCATATCTTGGGGGATGAAACCAGAGTACCCGGAGGAAACGCCTGCAGCACGGGGACAACATGCAAACCCCACACACACAGGGCTGTGGCGGGAATCAAACCCCCAACTCTAGAGGTATGAGGTGATCGTGCTAACCACTAAGCCACTGTGCGCCCCAAATAGTTATACGTTGTGGCCAAACCTATTGAAACCCACAGTGTGAACTGAAGCAAGCAGTCCACATGCACATGCTTAAGAATATAAAGAAACCTGGAAAGCACAAACGAGTCTACAAATGTGTTGGATAACCTTGTTAGGAAGCTGTTACTCTCTCCAGGGAGAGGTTGCACCAAATGCTGCAGGTATTGTATGACCCTGATATTCGTACTGAAGATCCTTTCACTGCACTTAGCACTGCACGAGTTTACTGTATACAGATATGGAAGAGTAATGATTTATAATCATACTTTCTGGTGTCACCCAGATGAAGATGGGTTCCCTTTTGAGTCTGGTTCCTCTCAAGGTTTCTTCCTCATTTCTTCTCACTGAGTACTTCCTTGCCACTATCACCTATGGCTTGCACATTAAAGATCTAAAACAAAATCCATAGCCAGATTTCTGCAAAGCTGCTTTGGGAATTATTCAGTTATTATTCAGACTGATGCGGCCAAAAGTGCTTGAGTTTGCTGCACCATTCTTCAAAATATCACTCAAAGCACATGCTATTCATGTTAATCATATGAACAGATTCATTTGTGGTTGTTTTTATGACATCACAATTTCTTCTCTACATCTCTCTCAGCATCTCAGCACTCTTTTTTGTAAAATAATATTCAGATGGCCATAGCAATGTGCACATTAAAAAAAAAACCTTGCTAAAAGCAACATTTCTTCATAAAATCCTAATGCAAAAATGTGAGGTCATGCAGAGGCAAGCCATGGTCTTCTAGCAAAATGTAGCTCTCTGGTGCTATTATCTTAATCCTAGTTGATCCTTCTAAAAGAGTGAGAAAAGAAAACACAAAGTTTAGTAGTAGTAGTAGTTGGGCTGGGAGATATGATGATACCGTATAATACTGACATAATGATAAATTATATAACAATACACTTTTCTGTGATGTTATTGCTGTAGCCATAATAATGTCTTTTTCAGTGTTTTTTTGTTTGTTTGTTTGTTTTTTGCATTATTTCTTTTTCAGTAGTTACAAAGTGACTGTAAGGAGCTGATTTTTTTTGTTGCAATTTTGTACTATATACAATCTTTAAAATTGTATAATATAATTGTTTTTAACAGATTTATTTCTCTTTTTTTAACATTATAATGTTCTTCATAATTTTTTAAAAAAATATTTAAAATAAAAATAAATGTATTTATTTTAAACATTAAATACAGTGTCAAGCTTGGGTGAAGTTTCTGTGCATGTTCTCTCCGTGTCCACTCGGTTCCACCTCACAAAAAACTGGCAGTAGGTGCACTGGCTAAAATAATTTCCCCTAGGTGTGAATGACTGTATAAATATGTGTGATGTGTGTATTCGTTTTTTTTTTCCAAAAAAAACAAACAAACAAATGCAACACCACTGTATTGCTGGCAGTTGGTGATGCATATCATGTATCGTAGAAATGCCATTGACAATTATGAGATGATATTTTTATCTTATTGCCCACCCCCTAGTTTAAAGGCAGTTCATGTGTACTGCGTGATACTGAACTAAAGCCCCATTAATTTCCATGTATCACAATTAAACATGACCAGCCCTCCAACTATCATCTCAGACATGTTTGCTGTAATTATTCAAAAACATTATGGTAATATTATAATAGAGTATTTGCTATTGCATGTGTAAAGCTAGTCAGATTTAATGTAAGGCTACAAATAACTATTTTGTATGCAAGAGTGTCAATTTTAATTGTACTAGTCTTTTACCTTTTCTAATCGTGGATGGAAGAATGTGTCCATCTTTATTTTCTTGTGCTGGGAAAGTACAACTTCCTCCTTTCTGGTTCATTAAGCTAGCTCGCTTTCGCTCTCACTCTCTTTCTCTCTCTCTCTCTCTCTCGCTCACGCTCGCTCGCTCGCTCTCTCTCTCTCTCTCTCTCTCTCTCTCTCTCTCTGAGCAGCAGGCATTGTGACTGCTACTGTCATTGATCTATGACCTGTTTGACAGAGTAATGCACTGCACACACACACACAAACACACACACACACACACACACACACACACACACACACACACAAAATTAGGAAAGCTGTAGTAAATGGCACACATACAACAGTGGATAAATTGTCTTCATGCACAGGGACACAGCTCAGAACACATTACACAGTCAGAAATCTTGCATGTCCTTATGTTGACACTGTGATTTATTTTCGTGCCAGTGCAAGCATAATTTTCTGGTTAATGCAGCCGTATTGTTCCTTCTTTTGGGTATTGGCCATTTTCTGGTAGGAAATGAACAGCATTGACTGATGTGGGCCGGGCAACACAACCCGGATTGTGACACTTTATGATTGCTGCAAACTGAGACCTCCTCTTAGCACAGACGCAAAGCCAGAACGGTGCTGATTTTAAACACAAGCTCCAAATCATGTCTTGTTGCTTACAACTCGATTTTGTGGATGTCACTATATTACTTTTCCCAAATGCTAATTAAATACCAACTTAATTATTTTATCTGTAACAAATAAGCACCAGCAACTCAGTTGTTCACTATGAAACAAATTACCTGTCATTATACACAGAATATCAAAATATATTTAAAAAATGAAAACAAAGCAAATTAGAGTCCAGACTCGCCAAGTTTTGTCAACCAGTCAGTTATTTCTACCTGTTACAATCTCACCCTCCATTCCATTCTCACACTTCACCACAGTAACTGTGCCAGTGTCTCAGTGTACATTAATACAAATTCATACAACACATTTACAGCGACCGTCCACTAATATTGGCATGCTTTTAATCATGAGGAAATAATGCTGTAAAAAATTACCTTTATTGTTTAACCATTTGATCTTTTGTTAAAAAAAAATTCACAAAATACTCTGCTCATGGATATCAAACAACTGCAAACAAAACACAGGTAT
>JANDJT010000002.1:23426677-23440392 GCA_024331685.1 Stegophilus panzeri | reverse complement strand
CATTTTGGAATAAGGCTGTAACATAACAAAATGTGGAAAAAGTGAAGTGCTGTGAATACTTTCTGGATGCACTGTACTTTACTGTGTAATGTCTGATGGCTACAGTACTTTTTACTATATCACATATTAAAGGGCCATACAGTCAGGTCCATAAATACTGGGACATTGTCAAAGTTATGCTTATTTCAGTGGTCTTCCACAGAATATTGTAGTTGAAATTAAATAATGAGTACGAGCTTGAAATGCAGATTTTCAGCTTTAATTCAAGGGTGAACTGTATAATAATTGCAGGATTTTTATATGTGCCCCACGCCCATTTTTAAGGGGCCAAAACTAAATAGACAATTGGCTGCTCAGATGTTCCATAGCCAATTCTGTGTTATTCCCCCATTATTTTCACTTATAAGCAGTCCATATAGGATTTCGCAGAGTTTTTTTGTGATTGTTGCAGCCAAAATTTCTGGATTTTGCTCCAGCTTTTTTTGTCTCAAAATATGCTATTTTTTTAAATTGAATTGAAGTGGCTTCATTTGCAGTGATGTTTGTTGGTAAATGAGACCTTTTAGCTGTACTCATGTTCACCGTGAATCGAAGAGCGTCGAACATGGTGCGTCTTGGCCCAAATCTGCAGAAAATCTGCAAAAAAAAAAAGCTCCTCCAAATAATTTGCTTGATTTTGTGTTAATTTCTGCAATTGCAAAATTCTGGAGGGACTGCTTACAAGTAAGCAGATAGAATGTCTAGACTTGATTTCAAGTGTGGCATTTGTATTTGGAATCTGTTGCTGTTAACTCTCAATAAGAAGTCAACAAAGCTGTCACTGCCAGTGAAGCACACCATCATTAGGCTGAAAAATCAAACCAAACCCATTGGAGATATAGCAAAAACATCAGGTATGTTCTTAAAAAGAAAGAGTGCACTGGTGAGATCAGGAAGAAAATGCCCTGAAGACAATGGAAAACAACTGTGATGGATTATAGAAGAATTATTTCCCTGAGAAAATAAAAGAAAAACTCTTTCAGAAAAACAGTTGGCCAGATCATGAACACCCTCCAGGAGATCAAAGTGTATCAAAGTGTATCGTGTCAAAGTCAACAATCATGAAAAGACTCCAGGAGAGTAAATACAGAGGATTTAAGACAAAATGTAAACCACTGTTACGCCTCAAAAACAGGAAGGCCTGATTATAATTATCTAAAAACATCTTTAAACATGTACCAGAATGATGGGAAGAGAGGAGTATGGAGAAGTGAAGAAACTGCTCATGATCCAAAGCATATCACATCATCTTATGGCGTGGGCCTGTATGACTGCCAATTAAGCTGGTTCCCTTGTATTGATTCATGATGTGACTGCTGACAGAAGCAGCAGGATGAATTCTGAAATGTATAGGGCTATATTATCTGTTCACATTCAGCCAAATGCTTCAGAACTCATTGAATGTCACTTCAAAGTACAAATGGACAATGACCCTGAATCAGTTTTCAAAAGCAACCCAAGAGTTTTTAATGGAATGTTCTGCAAAGGCCATGTCAGTCACCTGACCTCAATCCAATTGAGGATGTATTTCACTTGCTGAAGGCAAAATGTCCCAAGAACAAGCAGGAAGTGAAGGCAGATGCAGTAAATGCCTAGTAGAGCATCAGCAGGAAAAAGCATCTTGTTATGTCTATGGGGTCCAGATTTTATTGACTGCAAAGGATCTGCTACCAAGTATTAAAAATGAATACATTTAATTTAAGGTTATTTTAGTTTGTCCAATTATTAACAACAATTATGTCAATGTCCAAATATTTATAGACCTAACTGTATGTAACATTAATTAATTTATTTGTTCACTCATCTATCTTCAGTAACCTGGTCAGTGTCATGGTGGAGCCGGTAACACTGGGTGTAAAGCGGGACTACACCACAGAGAGGACATCAGTCCACTACACAGCACAATACACTTACTAGCAGGTTTTCGGGTGGTGGGAAAAAACCGGAGTACTTGGAGGAAACCTACATGGACACAGGGGAAAACACATGAAATTCCACACAGACGGTAATTTGAGTTTAGTATCTAATCCCAGACTCTGGAGTTGTGAGGCATCAACAATACATGCTGTCCCACGGGATCAAATATCACCTAAATATAAAAACATGACTATCAACCACATAGCATAAAGCAACCATGATAAAACTACAGCTTCATCCACATTAGCATAGATACAGAATGAAAAAAAAAGCTGTGGTTTTATTTTTATTTTTTTAAAAACAGTGGTTAGAGAATTTCACTGTATCTTTGATTTCTGGCACTTACACAATACACCTAAGGTAAGAAGGTAAAATAAGTCACAGGTCAATATTCTAGCTGTTATTTAGAATATTTTACTGTCTTTAAATCTGTCAGTCTTTTTCATCACCCTGCAGGTAGTGCTACTTATGTGCTATATAATAATTGTTATTTGTATTATGTGCTATATAATAATAATCACCACCATCATCTTTACTTATATAGCTAACAACAGTGAGGATGAGAGAAAATGTATGAGGAGTGGACAAATAATGTAGGAAGTGTGGAAGAGTCAGCGGTAGTACACATTCAGGCACAGGAGATGATGTATGTACTTATAGTATTGTTAAGATTACACGTTAAATTCAATTCATATAAATAAAATTTCATTATCACTTTTAACAATGGACATTGTCACAAAAAAGCTAAATGATAACATGCAGTGTGTTAAGTGTGTTAAAAGCATCTTCGGTATGAGCAATTGAGCATCAAAGTCTTTTTTTTTATTTTATTCTAGCTTTTAGCTTGAGTTATTGACTGTATAATGAATGAGACTTGAACATAAACTATATTTAGCAAGTGCAGTCATTAGGCTATATAAATTAGACCTTCCACAGTCATCTTTAGAGTATCCATGTGATCCCATCCACAGCAATCTCACAGCAAGCTTTAGGCTATCATTGATTCTCAATGTAAATGCCTGCCTCTAATTAAGATATAACTCAGCACAGGCCAGTTTAAAAGTAGAACAAGGTTTAAATAGTGTAAATGCAATGCGTACATCTGTTTCAGCAGTGACAACAAATAATATCTTCAATAGGCCTATATCCGTTGCTGTGTGGTGTTGCCATATGGGAACATAAACCCAAATACCCTCCAAAATAAAATAACATTGTGAACATTTTTATTAAGTCATTTGACATGATGAAATGTAACATAACCCAGTTTTGTATGGGAGTACCATAATGTGTGCAGTAGAGGGATATCTGTGTGTTTAAAAATAGCTTTTTTTCACAGCAAGCTACTTCACTGCCTGTGGCCATCCTCCTGGACACGACATGCCACACCCCTTGCATGCTGTTTTCATCTGTGGACCAGATCATCCTTAGTAGCCCCCAGTGATTAGAGCTCTATCAGCTGGGTCTGTCCTGGTTGGAGGAGTTCAGCTAAGACAGACAGACTGCACTTCTGCTGCACATGTTCTCTCTGGTTGCCTTGCCCTTCTGTCCAGAGCTCTGGGAGCAAAACACATGCCTGCTACAGACTAACAGTGGGAAAGAGAAGGAGAGAGAGAGAGAAAGCTAGTCAACTAACTGTGATGAGTGGTTTATATTAATGAATGTGTGTATGTTGATTGATCTACAGCAAATACTTGTATATACAGTATAACTCATTTAAAGGTTAGAAGTGCGGCTCTGCTTACTTCAGATGCTGGGAGCAGCCATGTTGATTTGGCATGACTGAACTTAGAGGAGCTTGTACTTGAGAAGATGCCTCTGAGTTCTCGAATAGGAATTTCGAGTTGAGGGGGTGTTTTTTTCTGTTTTTCCCTGGAATTACATGGTTTACAACAACAAAAATTATTATTATTATTATTATTATTATTATTATTATTATTATTATTATTATTATTTTTCCTGGAATTACATGGTTTACTACAACAAAAATTATTATTATTATTATTACTTTTCCTGGAATTACATGGTTTACAACAACAAAAATCATTATTATTATTATTATTATTATTATTATTATTATTATTTTATTACTTTTCCTGGAATTACATGGTTTACAACAACAAAAATTATTATTATTATTATTATTATTATTTATTATTATTATTACTTTTCCTGGAATTACATGGTTTACAACAATTATTATTATTGTTGTCATTGTTGTTTTAAATGTCCTACATATGTTTGGCCATAAAAATAATTGCGTGCTCATGCCAAGTTTACAGAATGCCAAGCCCATAATTAATTTAGATAAAGATTCTGGTGGGCAACCACTCCAAATAAATCAATGACTAAAGACAGCAATTATTTTCATGGCTTATCCCTTATACATAATTAATTTTCCATAAATATGTATTTTTATTTGTGTGCATGGTGTAGCCCACTGACACTTTTAATTAAACATTCTTTTGTTTAAGCATTAAGGGTGTGTCTCACTAGGGGTAAAACACACACACACACACACACACAAGCCCACACACAAGCCCACACTGCCACTGTTATCTATAAGCACTGCAAAATCACTTTCCTAATGATTATCTCTCCCCATAGTGAGCTTTTTTATTCGCTTTAGATGTGTTTTCCTGCCTCAGCTCAGATCTGCCAGGAGCAATTACTTCAGCTGTGAAAGGAGATGCTTTTAAGCAGAAAAATAACATTATCTGTTTACTGATCAATGCCTCTGCCCATGGGTGTGTGTGGGCATGTGCTTGTCCCTGTGCAAACACTGGCATGTAATTGTAAAGGTGACTTTTTCAGTACACTTAGAATAAAATGTTCTATAATGGAAAATGACTTCATTTAAAATGCGACTTAATTCAAAATGGCAGACCCACTGTACTTTGCATGTAGTCTCATGTAGGAATAGAACCTCCTCCTTAGTCCTCTTTAGACACATGTGCATGAATAACTGTTTCATACAGTACATGAGGTCATTACTGAAGATTTATGGTCAACCACACGGGTAGACTATGTGTGTGTATAGTGATGATTAACAACAATATTATGGAGGACATTTCTAGGATAATATTTTTTTTACTAGGATGATATGTTCTAAGTGCATTAGATAAGTGGCTTATGCTAATGAAAGACATTTGAAAGCATATTGTAGCTACTAGACAGAAAATCCATTGCATTATACAGTACATTTTACAGTACTCATGTGATTCATGCTAACGTCATAGATCCGATTTTAAAAAGCCACACAACTGAACAGACGAATAGCATGAAAGACCTGCAGAAAATATATTATTTAATGTTTGCTGCTGTGATTGCAGTCTACAAGACGTCCCACTCCTCCAGTAAGGAGCCTCTTGCTCCAGAGCCAAATAAATAATCAGGCGCACCTCTCACAGTCCCTCTGGATAAATGCTTGGTTAAGTGTTTCTCCACCCAATGCATCGCCTACTGCAACAGCAGATTTGTTCAAAATATGGAAACAAATAATCCTCGCTCTCCTCGGGAGGAGACAATGAGTTTTTCATTTTTGCCCATTTGTTTTTATTTAGTTAAACACACCTTCAAATGAACCATGGAAACAAAACAAAGAAAAATATGGAAAAATCTAGCATCTTATGTATTATTTTCTTGTGTGTCAGCAGTAATATTCTCTTAGGCATACCAAAGCTACTGTATATGAGCTGCTTGTTCATGAAAATACTTGCCGTTGTGTCTCTCAATAGTTTCTGTCAGTCAACCATTCACAAAGATTTATGTTAATAAGAAGAAGAAGAAAGAAGAAGAAAGCCCCAAGCAGCAGTGATTGGGGTCCAAGCACCATAGTGTTTGTGAGATATCACAGACACAATTAATATTCATTATTCAAACTGCCTAATCATCATTATTAATTCAGAAGGATACTTCGATTTGCACAGCCATCCAACCCACTTGCATTTCCAAATGTAAATTTCCTTTTTCTTTAATCAGCATAGAATCAAACACTATTTTGATTGCAAGTCTGATGCCCAAGACACTGAGCTACAAGAAACAGTAGGGACAATGTGAGCATCAGAGTTTTTAGTTGGCAGAATCAATTGAAATACATATGGGCAATGTTTTATATTCTAGATGGAATTCAAATAGCTCTTCTGCAATTAATTTTGAAATTCATGAAGATGCAATAATGCAATTGTTTGATTAATACCAGAAGTTATCAAAACTATTCTAAAAATAACAAATTATTTCCTTAGCACTGACTATATAAGTAAATCTTTTAAACAAGCAGTTATCAAACCCCTTGACCTCTATCAGCTGTCCAACTATAGGCCAAATATCAAACCTCCCCTTTATCTCCCTTTATCCCTTAGATCTTGAGGGTTCATGGGCATACAAGTGGTGTGGTGAAATGGGATGTTTAGATGCTGCCACTCCCCTCCCACTCTCATGTGTTCATTCAGGATTGCTGTCAATGGAGTGGCTGGCGCCCTTATGTCTGTGTTACCTTTTGGCTCTCCTTTTAATCATGCTGTCATAGCTAGTCTCGCCAGAGTCCCTGCTTGCACTCTGCACACAATGTACATTTCTTTAATCAATATATGACTATGAGCATACCTCATAATATCTCTCTCTGGTTGAAGTTCTCATCACCTGAACAACAATATTTGTTGCTGCTGAGGATGGTCCCATGTAGACAACCTGAAGATACATGAGATTACTGTTGATGGTACCACTTAGAAAACATAAAGATGAGTCAGGACTGTAATTGCTACAAACAGCTTTGCTATGATAGGCTTAGGACTGCTACTGTATGAACAGTTTGCATTCAAGTCTCCATCACTGAATAGTTGATAACTTCAACATAATAGACATCTTAAAACTATAATTAACTTAAAAATAACTCTGATCTCATTCATTATTTGCTCATAAGCTCACAAGTTCGGGGTTACACAATTGCACTTTTTGCCTTTATAGTGTACAGTTATAGGAGGGAAATTATTTACAATTGCACTATTCTGCGTCACCCAGATGATGATGGGTTCCCTTTTGAGTCTGGTTCTGCTCAAGGTTTCTTCCTCATATAGTCTCAGGGAGTTTTTCCTTGCCACCATCACCTGGCTTGCTCATTAGGGATACATTTATCAATGTAAAATTTATATAAATAAATTTTTAAAAATTGGGGGGAAAAAAGCATGCATTTTGTTTTCATGTGAGGATCAAAGCCTTGACTTTGGGATTGGAAAATATTGTCATGGTTCAGTTTGCTGTGAAAAATTCAAAAGAAAAAAGACTGACACCCTGGAAACCTTGTCCACCATAGACGCACTATTCAGCACAATGCAAGAATCAAACCCATGACCCCTAAGTTGGTAGGGGACACCTTGTTCAACAAGAACTAAGTGAGATGCCAACTGTGTTTTGATAATATGGTCAAAAAAGACACATCAGGCCCATACAGTATAGTATATTGTTTTGACTTTACAAATAAACAATTTACATTTACAGCATTTGGCAGATTCCCTTATACAGATTGACTTACATTTATCTCATTTATACAAGTGAGCAGTTGTGAGTTAAAAGCCTTGCTTAAGGGCCTAGTAGTGGCAGCACTGGGATTTGAACTCACATCCTTCTGATCAGATGGCAAAGGTCTTAAACATTGAGCTACCACCACGGATTTCTGATCAGAGGGACAAGGTCTTAAACATTGAGCTACCACCACCCAAACATGTTTCCTTAAAATTGTGTCCTGAATATGTGTTAGACCTGTGGTAAAATAAGATCCACATGAAATTTGTTGGCAAAAACAGGTGGTTTGGAAATGTCAAGATGCTTTCAGGATTAGACACTGTAATTTGACCCCAATCACTTTTCATAAATGAGAAAGTCTAGAACCACAAACATGTTTTGCATATTATGCAAAGGAGTTCAAATTCAAATGGGTGGAGCTAAAGGTATTTTTGGTTGTTAGTTAGTTTGTCTTATTTATTAATTTTTTTGTTTGTTTGCATGAACAGGGAATGTGAGGTTTCATAGCCTGTGGTGGCTATATTGTTTAGAATTGTTTTAAATAATTTTTGATTAGCATACTCTTCTGAGTAAAGCTTGTGATGACACAGAATGTCAAGAAGCCTAGAACTAGTTAACAAAAACTAGGTCAAACGAAAGGGGTGTAGCTAAATAATCCAGGTGGGAACTTTATTTTGATCAGACACATAATAATAAATAAATAAATAAATAAATAAATAAACAAACAAACAAATAAAAATTATTATTATTATTATTATTATTATTATTATTATTATTATTATTACTATTATTATTGTTATTATTATTATTATTATTGTTATTGTTATTATTATACAAACAGACCAGGTTAAATAATTACACTTTAATCTGGATTTAAAAGGTTTTTGCAGACTCTTTTCTCAAGAGAAAAACATTTTTGATGAAATAGTAAGCTACTGTGCATTCGTGCTGGTTTCAATTTTTCTCTCAAACTCAGGATCAATCAAATTACTGCCAGCAGGACACAATGGCTTCAACATGATACCTCTTTATCAATAGCTACACAAAAGCAGTGATCAAAACATGCAGCATCGAACCTGATAGTAGCAGTGGTACCAGAGAGTGACTAGAGGAGGTGATGCCTGTGTTCCTAATTTATTTACAACCTTTTGATAAATGCATACCCACAGTGTTTAAAATGACAACATTTCAGAGGTTGTAATAGAACCATTTTGGAGGGAAAACTGTCTCATTCTAATACTCTGCCTTCACTGCAGAAATTTACGGACACTGCTGAGCAAAGTGAATTAATAACACAATTTTCATACACAAATCATGTACCATGTTTCTCTCAAAAATGGCATCTGAGTCCAAATGTCTTCATGGATATTGTCTGTAGAGGCCATATTGTACCCTTATGCTTGTTTATCATGTTACTTGTCAGTATCTCTACTAGTTACAGCTCCTTGCTGTGCTTTTATATAATTCAGCACTTCAAACCCAGTAAGAATAGATGTAATCTCAAACTAATGTAATTCATTACTATTAAATTATGCTTCACAGGCTTAAGTCCCTGTCCAGCACAGACCTGCAAGACATTTACTAATCACAGCTTGAACCATCAAGCTGGGCCATGCCTTGGATTAGCATGGATGACAGCATAAGCCAGACAATTGCCAAAACCAACAAATTAATCAGCATTACAGAAAGCCACCTGGTTGATGAGAAGCTCAATGCAATGGACAACTCAGCAGTGCCCTATGGCCCTACTGGCTAGAGGAAGTGTTTAGAGATGACAGATGGTGGCCATGTCCCTATACTTAGCCACACACACTCACACACAACATTGTGTATGCCTTCTCAGAGAACAGGCTGACTCCACAGGTGCATCAAGACATCCCACCTGGTCCTAATCACCAAGAGCTAACAGGCTGGCCACTGAGGCAGATGATGACATGTCCAACAGCCTCCAGAAATCTTCTGAGAGACTGCCAGTCGCAGAAAACAGCATGTTGCACACATTCAGAGGGGGCAATGCCACTGTCTTGCTCAGTGCCCCATGAAGCCCATCTGGAGGACACTTCCTGCTCAGGGTGTGGATAAACTGAGTTCAAAGTCCTTTGTACATTAATCTTATGTCCTGGCATTTCATCAACCTGGGCATTTACATGCGAAATCTTGGTTTGAGAAAATTGAGACAGCTAACGAGAGAGAATTAGTAGAATATGTTATGAGCACAGACATTCAAAAGGAATAAGGTACTACTTAGAGTCTAATAATGGAAGCAATGAACATTCAGATAAGGAATATTATCCTATTCCACTGGCACAGTCATGACAGCAAAATCATAGGAGATGGTATTACAATACCCACAGGCAAAAGTTCTCTGAAGTTAGACGGTGATTATTCATTATAATTACTATGGATGTTAAATCAGATTTTACTGTCTGCCTGTATACTGGCATAATCTTCCTTTCACAGACTTTATTTACTGCTATAACCCTGTCAGGATGAGGAAAACCACCACAGTTACAACTACAGCACTACCATTAACTCTATAATAGTTTAAGACTATGGGGAAGTCATATGCACCTAAAACGCATATAGTGAGCTCTTGATTAAATCGCTAAGAAGGGAATTGCTAAGAACGAGTCTTTTAACTCTACTTATAACATACTTTTGACTTACTGGTTAGCAGGTTTGCTTTGCACCTCTGGGGCTGGGGGTTCGAATTCCACCTGCGTGTTCTCCCCATGCTTAGGGGGCTTCCCCCAGGTACTCTGATTTCCTCCCCCAGTCCAAAGACATGTGTTGTAGGTTGTTTGGCATTTCCAAATTGTCTGTTGTGTGTGCAATTGTGCCCTGCAATGGGTTGGTACCCTGTTCAGGGTGTCCCCTGCCTTGTGACCAGAGTTCCCTGGGATAGGCTCCTGGCTCCCCTGCAACCCTATGTAAGATAAGTGGTATGGAAAATGGATTGATATGTATTTTTTTAATAAGCTCAAATTTACATAATATTTTATCTAATAAAACATATTTCAAGCTTTTTGAAATGTTCTTGTTCTGTTGGCAGATACATATGCTTATACCAAGAATTAATTTCTGGAAGAAGCAAGCTTATCTGACAACACAACAAGATAATTTTAAACATGACATTACTAAAATTGTCTAAAAAATAGTCTTAATAATCTTATATTAGTTTTATCATAATGTCATAATGAAAAATAGGGTTATAGTAAGAGTAGCCACTTCCATAGAGCATCATTTAGTAACTGTGCACTTTTATGGCCACAAGCTTCAGAATCTTAAAGGTTGGGAACTCACTGGCTATTGACACTTCTGTGTGCATGCACAAATGTGCACTGATAATTTCTTAAAAAGTCATTCAAAGAGTTGTGTTTTAAAAAGTGGTGTGCAAACATTGTACTGCTCGGTTGCAGTGTCAGTGAAATGGCTTCTTCTTGTGAAAGTAAAAGGCAAAATCTAGAAGCCTGTCTTGAAAGAAGAAAAAAAGAGAAGAAAGATTTAATACATAACAGTTAGAAATGGGTTGAGTGACAAAGGAGATAAGTGGTTGAGAGGGTTAAAGAGGGGTTGAGGGGGATTCACAGCCATTTTAAATCCATTTTGCGTTAGTATGCCTCTGGGACTTTAATAATTGATAGAAAGCACATTATGTTTTACTCTTAACACTGTACAGTCACCACTTAACTGCCTTAAGAATGTCTATTTGTCTCGTCTCTGTCTCTGTTTTTCCCTGTTATGGAGGAAGAAACAGTGGGCATTTTAACGATTCCACAATGACTCTCCATTTCAGCAGCTTCCCTCATTCCAGAGTCTACTGCAGGGCATTTGCAACCTGCCATGTGTGTGTGTGTGTGTGTGTGTGTGTGTGTGTGTGTGTGTGTGTGTACAATGCATGCCCTTAAAAATAGCATGAGGGAGATATTAAAAGCCTGCAGATGCTATTGTTTTGTGTACACATAAAACATGTATGTGTATATACACAAGTGAGTAACCCAAGCTCTTCTTAGTCATGTGGGAGCTACAGTACTTTAATGCCGGCTAGATGGCACTCCAAGGGAGCGTCTAAACCAAAACAAAGGCCTCTGCTACTTTTTAGTATGTTAAGTGGTGTCAGTGTCCTCTGGCCAAAGAGGACTGTGACCCTATACAAGTAACAGTTTGCCTGAATGTCCTATAAAGGTCAAAGCTCAAACACAGGGGTGGGTTCTATTCAAGCACACTGAGTCTGGCACTTTGCCCCTGTGCCACAGGGCACATCAGGCCACACTGACCACTCTGCAGCAGTCTGAACCATGTTGGCACTGCACGCTAGTCATCCTGCCTCGCAGCTGATATTTTCCAAGGCCGTCCTTCTTTTGTGAACAAAATACAAATAGTACAATAGTCATTTTCAAACAGTCATTACCTTATCGTGTAGCTACTGCTGAAGCAATTTTATACTTTAATTCCTGACAAGCTTTCTCTCGTGTAGCTTTGTGCAATGTCTATTGTAATTGTCTGTTATAACAAAATAAAGTGATACAAACAAACCTGAATTGAACAGTGTGGAGGATTTCTATGAAAAGCCTGACATTATAATACTTCTCTTCCCAAATTAAATTGTACTATTCTACCGGATATATGCCAGAATTAATATAGGTTTTCTAAACCTGAGAACATATTAAGGGTTGAATTCTGTCAAAAGAGATGCCATTAGTTCTTTTGAACAGGGGAGGCATTTCAGTCTGGCATGGTGAAATTAAATAATGTAAATAAATAAGACTATACATTTCTTAGTGTTTTATGTTATTGGCTAATATCTGCATCAAAGACTGGTGAGCTAACAACTGTGATATTTGTAAAGACTGTTAAAGGTGCTGGTTGCAGGTATGATGTGAAATGACTTACAATGCCTTTTTTTCACTGTGGTGAATTAATAGGCTGCTTGAATGCAGTTTGTGCTTGCATTCTTGCATTACATCCTGATGATATTCATTCATTCATTCATTCATTCATCCTCAGTAACCATATCCACCTACTCAGGATTGTGGTGGATCATTTAAGAAGATTTCTTGTGCTATATTAGATTTCAGTGTAATTTCTACATATCTATTACATATCTTTTACACATTCTGGTGATCTTTAGTTATTTCATAGTGTAAACAAGAATGTGTGTAATCTCGCATTATGCATTTGTTCACAGCTATATACTTTTTTCTCTGCAAAGAATCCCGAACTGGTTGAGAGGGGCTTGGTCTATAAGTTGACTTCTGATTTCACAGTCAATCACCACCATCAACTGGAGCAGGGGTACAAGTATGAATCACTGATTTTGACTGCTGTGCTTGCTGGGTAATGAGTGGTATGAGGATGTAATGCAAACAAAGCTGTGGAATTGTGGTATGTGACCTTTGAGGGGCAGGATAGAGTCATGCTTATTGAAGTAATGCATGACAATCAATGTGGAGGAGGATTTGAGTGCAGAAGTGTTTGTGGAATTGTACTTGGAGGTACTGAAAATGTGCTGTGTAGAAAATTGAAAGTAATACAAATATTTAAACTTAATTTCAACTAATTAATTAAGTTTCATTTAATGAAAATAGAACTTCTAATATAATTAAAAATGGATTTAATAATTAACTAAGTAAGAGTACCTGAGCATCAGAACCAGCTTTATAACTGAACACATCTGGTTGCTTTAGAGTGGCATGTAATTATGAATGAGATGTAAAATGATGTAGTGAAGTGTCTTTCTAAAAACATGTGCCTTTTACAAAAGACAAAACAGGACCAGCTAAAAGGAAAACTAACATTTAAACAAAAAATATATCACTAGTTTCAAGACATATGTGTAGGAAATGGGTTTACATTTACAATCAAATGATTTCTCTATGTATTTTTTAATGATCTCTTCATTTTCTAGCAAATATTGCGTAAATATTGTATTCTTCAACATAAAAATATTTTAATGCAATGATTACTTATAAGACATCAAATCATTTGTTCTATGATGGTAATTCAGTAAGAGCTTTATCCTGGTCAGGGTCACGGTGGATCCGGAGCCGGTCCTGGGAACACTGTGTGGGAGGCGGAAATGCACTCTGAGCCCATCTCAGTGCACCATGCACATGCATTCTCACCTTAAGGGCAAGTTTGTGTAGCCAATTCACCTACACTGCTCTCCACTAATATTGGTACCCTTGGTAAATATGAGCAAAGAAGGCTGTGAAAATTGTCTTTATTGTTTAACCTTTTGA
>JANDJT010000002.1:23379155-23424386 GCA_024331685.1 Stegophilus panzeri | reverse complement strand
GGTTTATGTAGACTGTATGCATCCTGCTCTGCTAACCAGTTTTTTATTTCAGTATCATTAGCTCTTTTACCTATTTTTGCAACAATAGCTCTTTGCAAACTCTCAACGCCACCATACGAACCAGGTTCTGATGGTGTATAATATATATTCTTCATCAATTGTTCAGTCATTTAGAGTGTCAAGACAAGAATGATCAAACAGAAGTGTAGATTAAACATTTTATCTCAGAATATGTGAGCATGGTATTACATATTTAATCAAAGTAACATTTTCCTTTCTAAACAATTTATCACACACACAGGTTTAGACACATGATTAGTTTTACATTCAAACGTTTGAGCAATACATGTAAGATAAAACTTGATACACACAAATGTGTTAAGGACAAATGTGTCTTCAGCATTTTTGTTTATTTGGCTTCAGGCTTTTCTCGCAGTCAGAATAGACGTAGCGTGTTTTGAAGTTTCCCATGTATGCGGCGGGCCAGCAGGTTCCAGAGATGGTCCAGTAGTCCACAATGTTTTCATACACCTGCTCGTTGAAAATGTCTTTGGTTTTCTCCTTGACCTCGTTCAGCACGGTTTTGATGTGAGGCTCGTCTCGCCATTCACACACGATGGCTTGTGTTTGATACCACACAATTTCAGACTTCTTGCCAACGTGTATTTGAACCACGGTTTAAACAGCTTTTTCAACAATCTGTAGGTGTTCAGGTTCAGATAGTACTCGTCAGGATCGAACAAACACGCATGTTGGAGTTGACTCGGATGATCGATCGCACAGCCATGGCAGTTGTCCTTCAGATCTTGTTGGATAATTCTGCCCAGCAGTTCTCCCATAACCGCACGTATGATGGCCAGCACAGTGTTGGTTATACACCCATCGGTTTCATCATTTGTTGTCAGATAGGTCAGAATTCTTTTTCCTAGGTTTTCGCCATCTTCAAAACCCGAACTGGTCACATCATCATCATCCAGGGTAGAAACAGAGTTGTAGAAAAGGGTCTGAGTTCACAAGCCATATCACTTGTTGATGCTCAGAATGTTTTGACTCGATATGTAGTCAGACTCATTTATAGATCATGTGGGAGGAGTCTTGGGGAAGATGGAGTTTCTGCTCAAGAGTAGTATATTGACGTTCTCAGAAGAGATCTTCTAGCCTTACTTTTATTTCCATTGTTTCTTTATCTCTTCCAATTTTTTGGAATAATTCATCGATTTGATGGAAGTAGCATTGTAGATCGTGCCAGCTGGTTCATTCATACCTCACTTCACAGTTCTCTTTGTTATCAGGTGTCACCCAATATTGAATCTTTTCATGCTCTAAATGTTTTTTCTAATCTTCCCAAAAAAAAAAATTGAGCTTTTTTCAGGGCATTAGGACAAGCACCAGCCATGTTGTAAGATCACACATGATGTTCGAAGTACAGAGTATTTTAAACATAGAGGGTGGGTGAGTCCTTCCTCTTCTTCTTCTATAAACTTATGGTGTTTATACCGACACCTACCAGATGGAGCAATTTTAATTTCTTTTGTTCTGATTGGTCAGGGTATGTGTGTGTGTGTGTGTGTGTGTGTGTGTGTGTGTGTGTGTGTATGCACCGGAATCGGATTTAAAGTTTTCTACTGATATGTATCTTTAACTATGTCTGTCCAATGATGTTGGTGATGACCTTTTGACCTAGACTTGTCAAAATAAATATGATTAATCTATAGAAAAGAATGTGCAACAATAGATATCTTTAACTACATCTGTCCAATGACGTTGGTGATGACCTTTTGACCTAGACCTGTCAAAATAAATATGATTGATGATAATGATCTTGACCTTAGACCTGTCAAAAATAAGGTTACAATATATACAAACTATCTCTCTCTTGCGAGGTGCCAAACACTAAGCCACCGTGCCCCCCATAATATTAATCATATATATAATGTATATATTTTTTGACCAATGAAATCACTCCTTGGTGAACCACAGGATATGGTTGTAGGGGTTTCGATCAAGCTAAGCTTTATATAGAACCAATCATTTGACTTTTGATGAAAGTTTAGGAGTGCACTGGTCCAATCGCTGTTAGGTTTAGGGGGTGGTATAACCAATCCAAGTTGTGAAAAATGACCAATAAGGGTAACTCTTTTGATCAGCAAGGTATGACAAAAGTTAAAATTGTTACACCAACCTTTAAAAATGTTTCCCAGGCAGTAGGGGATTACTCACCATGGGGAAATGGGATGTTAATCTTCAGTATCTCAAAGTGCTACAAAATGGACATAAGAAATTTACAGTCCCATAGAACTCAGAGATTTTGGGCAGTAAATTCCTCGTTTTTAGCAGAATACCATGTAGTATATTGGTTCATAATAATAATAATAATAATAATACTTTATTCTGGAAAATTAATGCTTTTTTGAAAGGGTGTACTGTAGCCAAAAAAGTTTTAGAGCCACTCTACACACTTGGTCCAATTTATGGAGGGCAAGTCCATGACTAACCCTGTTCTTGTAGATCTACAGTTCCCTCATGCATGATTCCGGTCCAATCCTATTCCACCACACTGCTTCAGTTAATAAGTCTACTCGATTAACTGGATCAGCTCTGTTGGATTAGGATTGGAACAGAATTCTGTAGGAAGATGTTAATCTAGGAACAGTGTTGGAGATCAGTGAATTAAACTATACTGTGAACAATGGTAAAATATCTGGTTAAAGGAACAATAACACAATGAGCTGAATGTATATGCAGTCAAATGAGCAATGCAGCAGGTGGTGACATTTTATTTCTCCAGGAACAGATGCAAAAGCCCCAGGAATCTAATTTGCCCTTAATAAAGGCGAATCGTGCATGGTTAATGTTCACCAGCTGTAGAACATGTAGATGAGATGGAATTAGCATGGTCTCCAACTCTCATCAATTCAGTTCAATTCAATTTTATTTGTATAGCGCTTTTAACAACAAACCTTGAGAGGAACCAGACTAAAAAGGGAACCCATCCTCATCTGGGTAAAAATGGATAGTGAGATTATAAATAAGTAAATCCCTTCTATAAACATGCTAATACTACCTAGTCAAATAGTGCAAATGTGTAACCAGTAAATTCATTACAGTTTTTACATGAAGTCTGTTTTGTTGAAATTATCCACTGTTCACTGATGGAGACTTGATTGCAAAACTATTTGTGGCAATAGTAGTACTAAAGCTATCGTAGCATAACTGTTCATATGAATTGAGGTCCAAAGCCATCTTATTGTTTTTAAGTGGTACCATCCTCAGCAATCTCAATGATCTTTAGGCTGCACAGAGTGGGGGCCATTCTCAGTAGCAGCATGTGACTTCCAATTGATGAGAAATCCAACCAGAAGTAGGGCATCAGGATGATCAGGCAGGTCTGGAGAGCCGAAGGGGTCAGGATCACTGGTATCTCAGGAGTATCATGTGTAGCTCGACAGAGAGAGAGGGAGAGAGAGGGAGAGATTATTAGGTATGCTTATTACCCCATAATGGTTAAAGACAATGTACTTTGCATGAGTGCAAGCAGGGAGTCTGGCAAGACTAGCTATGATAGCATAACTAAAAGGTAGAGCCAGAAGGTAACACAGACATGAGGACACCCTGGGACATAAGGCAGCCAGCCACTCCACCATCAACAAACCTGGGTGAACATGTGAGTGGGGGGGTGGACAGCATCCAAACATCCCAGTTTACCACAACAATCCATGCCTGTAAGTCCTCTAGATCTGCTCCTTTAGCTAAGAAAAAAACTACTCACAAAAAGCTTGACTAAGCAAATATGTTTTCAGCCTGGACCTAAACACTGAGACTTTGTCTGAGTCCCGAACACTAATTGGATGGCTGTTCCATAACTGTGGGGCTTTGTAAGAGAAAGCTCTTCCCCCTGCTAAAGCCTGCACTATCCGAGGTACCAACAAATAGCCTGCACCTTTTGATCAACGTAGGCGTGGCGGACTATAAAAGACCAAAAGTTCGCTCAGGTACTGTGCAGCGAGACTATTCGGTGCCTTATAGGTCAATAGTAGTATATTATAATCAATGCAAAATTTTACTGGGAGCCAATGCAGTGTGGATAAGATAGAGGTGATGTGGTCGAATCTTCTGGTTCTAGTAAGGACTCTTGCAGCTGCATTCTGGACTAACTGGAGCTTGTTTATGCTCCTACTGGAACATCCAGACAGTAAGGCATTACAGTAATCTAGTCTAGAGGTGATGAAAGCATGAACTAATTTTTCTGCATCATGTAGTGACATTAAATTTCTTATCTTAGCAATATTTCTAAGTAAAAGAAGGCTATCCTAGTAATATTATCTACATGAGCATCAAATGAAAGACTGGAGTCGATAATCACACCAAGGTCTTTTATGGTTGCACATGATGAAACAGAAACATCTACAAAGTATACAAAGTGAAGCTTCAGCTTTCTAAGTGGGTTTTCATTCATGCAGGCCAACACACTACTATGATTTAATCACTCATTTATTATTTATTTATCTGTTTCAAGTTATTTGCATGTCTTTAGGCTACAAGCTTTGCATTGCTAAAGAACTAAGTGCTGACTATACCAGCGAGAAATAAGGACAACAAAACACCGTTAAAATGGTAATCAAAATACAATATATTACCAATTATGTAATAGGAATGAATTAATAATATTTTGTAGCAGCAGATGTTGCATTTCTTTACATTTGTGTGTCCCTGTACTGAACAATAACATTTAGGGCTGCATGAGAGAAGGCACATAAATTAGTTTTACTTTCATCTGGTTTGTCTCTCTCCTGTTTACACACACACACACACACACACTCACACACTCACACACACACACACACACACACACACACAAAGCAATTACAGGTTTAGCTTCAGAGTGGAATATTCATGAGGGCTGAAGTCAACCCATGTCCTTGGACCAGATGTCTGTGCTTTGTATGGTTTGCTCTCTCTGCCTGTGACAATTTAACATGAAAGAATGAGAGACCTAGAACCACCTTGACCAACAATAATATACCAACCACTTGACAAGCTCCACCACCATAACCGGTGCAATGTTGTTTTTTCATAAATGCAACTCTCTCAGTCTCTCTCTCTCGCTCTCTCCAAACGTCAAGCATGCTCATACACAAACCCTCTGAGCCAAAGCTCACACAGCTCAGCCAGCTGGAATCCACGTACCAATGGGTTCCTCTTGGTCATGAAAATAAATCGCCTTTCAACATCTCTTCACACAGCCGGCCAGCCAATTCCCAAAGCTTTCAAAGGTGTTGCCAGGTTGGTAGGGGACCCCTTAATTTCAGAGGATTTTATTGAAACAGATTTGGCTTCATGTGAAGCTGTTGGCCTTGGCTTTGGGTTGATTGAGCAGGAGAGAACCTGGAGCTACAGAACAAACAGCAGATAGCATTTGACATTTACTCTGGCTCAGCATCTGAGTGTGACGGTTATCAGTAGAATTGGGAGGTGGGAGTGTATCTGATGGCTTTGCTGCTGATAGAGACAGATTGGATTTGAATCCTCAACCAGTGTTACTTCCGGCAACCATATGTTTTCAGCAAAAAGTATGAGCTTGCGTCAGATACATACAGATTTGCATTCAATGCGAGATGACCGCCATATTTTAACAAAGCAATTGAACCTAATTTTTGAAAAAAAGTGAATTTCAGAGGCTGAATTGTGGCATAGACAGACAACAGAGAATCAAACCTAAGTATATACTTCTATTGAGATGAGATGTAAAGAAAACATGGCAGAATAAATGGCCTGCCTCATGCTGCATACAGTATATACACAATAAATTAATCAAGGATGTAGAACACTGTGTTATACTCTAGATGACTGAACTACTGATTAAGCAAATGAAATTATACACAATATCTATCATGTATAGCACAGCAACAGAAAATGAGTGAGACAGATGCATCATCCAAACACCTAAAGCAGCAAGAGGGACCAGAGTTAAATTTCTTGGCCTTGCAACTCTGAAGAGTTGCTAATTCCTGCCTCCTCTCTACTTCTTCCGCCTCCTCTTCCCCTCACTAATTCACTCCGTGCGACTCCTTTAAGTTTGATTGCGGGGAATTAGTGGGAGGATAAAGATGCTCTTGATCTCTGGCTGTGCTTGTACTTTCTGAATGGAGCTTCAATTAGCAGCTGTGCACCTATTCATACAGACGCACTGGATGCGGGTCGAATCGGAGTTGCTTTTGCTTTAAAGGTTATGATAGAGTTAAAGGAATAAGGTGTTTAGATCAACTTAGTAGGTCAGAACTGCTCATTCAGCTACCTTTCTTAATAAAATGCATGCTCTCTCTCACACACACACACGCACACACACACACACACACACACAGACACTCAACCCTTGCCCCTTACAGTAGTGGAAGGCTTTTTGAAGTGTTTTCCACATCCAAGCCCCATACAAAGCCAGTGTGAATTATTAAGGTGAATGATTGCGTTAGTCCTGGCTAACACCTTGTCAACCTCCATGCTCTTTGCAGATATTTTCTCTCTTTCTCTCTCTCTCTCTCTCTCTCTCTCTCTCTCTCTCTCTCTCTCTCCTTACCTCTTCTTTCCTCCTTACCTCTCACCACAAGTACAGCTCTTGCCTTGCGCACCAAGCGACTGGCAGGGAAATAACTATAATAACATTGAAATGAATTCTTAATGGAGCTGACGTGATGGAAAAGAAGATGAAGGTCAAAATGCATAATGCTTATTAACAATAGATGGTGATTCAATAATTGCTCACTATTTAAAAAAAAAAAAAAAAACAGTAAAGTAATTTCACCCACATAGGTTTAATCTTTAGATTACTTCTTCAAGATTTAATCAGGGTCTACATGTACATGTATAGGTTGGTGGTTTGAGCTTGTCATTCTAATGCTATATTGATAAAAGGATTTGTAAGGAAACAGAGAACTGTGCCTTACTCTTCTTCCTCTCTAATTACAAGACTAACTGGCAGTTTCACTAACCACAGTCCAAGCAGTGTGAAGCAGTGCAAGTTTCACCAACTACAACATATCTGTCTTAACATAGAACATATCGCAATATTATACTGGACTTGTCCTAGTGTAGGGCTTATTTATAGTGTTCCTATTTGCTCTCTCTTCCAGTCTCTTGCTCACTCTTTCCAAGTATATCACCAAGTGTAAGACAGAAAGAGCTGGTGACAGCCACTTCCCAGCAGCCCTGCTCCCCTGAGCTCTCGTTAAGCTGGCCTTCAGAAAAGCCAGCCAAATTACAGTGGTAGAACAACACTCTCTTTGACATAGGCTTTTTCATCTGAGAGTTATTCATTTGGGAGGGAGGCGCTTAGAACATACATCCATACGTAGAGGAAAAAAAGAGGTGGGGGCAACCAAGGAAAGACATTCTAAAGAAGCACTTCAGGAAAACAGTCTGAAGAAGTGTTTTGCACTCAGAACATCAGAGCACAGAGGAAAGGAGGGAAGGAGAGTCAGATAGCATCACATAGTTACACCAAACTCATCAGACATTTTGTAATATGCTCAAATAATCCCAGAGAGGACTTGACAATTAACTCACTCATTATATTCAATTAATTAGAGAGAGATATCTTTACAGGGACATCACATTATATCAGTTCAGTCACTATTATTTGTAAGTCATGGCTCACCACTGCCCACCATAATAGCAATAAAGGACAAAAAAGTGTTGAATAAAGCAAGTTAAATACTCCACACCACTGAACACATTTATCCAATTTATCCAATTATTTCAATAACACTGATTTAAATACAAACTGCTGGACAGTCAATCACAGCAGGTTAGTTAACTTTGTTAGCTTTCAGTAAAAGATAGAGCCCCTTTTAAATGCAGTCAGTGTCACTAAAGTCTATTTGCTTTCTGCTAGGGTGTAATTTCCTGTTTTAATGTATTACAATTGCAACCTTGTGAGGAAGTGTGTACTTTTGGTACCCTTGTCTGTCACAGAAGATTGATGTCTAATATTAAAAGGTAATGTCAAACTGAGGACATACATTCAGCTGCGTTATGGTGCTTGCCAAATATGGCCTGAAAGATGGAGCAATACACAATTTTACACCATCCCGTATTACCAGTTGTTCTGAATAGTACTAGTTACACACGGCATGTAAATATCCATATCTATTTCGTCAGTTTTAGGTGTCAAATATTAGCTGCATGATTCTTTTCTGGAGTTTTGATGTTTAAAAAGGGTAAGAGTGAGAATAAACAACAGGGTTATCTGCAGAAGCAAAGAGGATGGTGATCAACCATGAAGCACTTGAGAGAGTGCACCACTCACAAGGCACTTGAGAGCAGGCACCACTCGCAAAACACTCGAGAGCGCACTTCAAAAACTTTGTTTGGTGCCCATCTTGATAGAAGTGTATAAAAATAAAGTATGTATAACATAACAAAACAGCTGAAAAATCATTCACAGCATCAGATTTACCATTTTAGTCATAAACAAGTAGAACTGAACACCAACAGTTTCAGCATTGATGCCTCTGCCACCCTGAAGTCTAGTCCTTCTTGTTATTAATTTGTATGCCTGATATAGCATTAAATATACTTTTATTTACAAACAGCAAAGGAAGCTAGAAGAAAAACTATTTCAGACATATTTCAGACCTTGCTGTGACCTCAATTCCAATATCGAATCAGTTCGTTTGCTGGTTCATTCATTCATAATTCCATATAAATCCCATGAACATTCAATAACACATTCTTGAGAATCTCAAACAGACAGACAAGCCAAAAACGTAATGCTTTCAATACTTAGTGACGAAGACGGAAAATATATTTGGTTGCATGTCCCTTGCTTGCAATAACTGCATCAAGCCTGAGACTCACTGACATCACCAAATTGTTTGTTTCTTCTTTTGTAATGCTTTTCCAGGCTTTTACTGCAGCTTCTTTCAGTTGTTGTTTGTTTTGGGGGGTTTCTACCTTGGTTTGCATCTTGTGGTATGGCCTCTATAATTCTGCTCTCGAAGTCTTCTTCAAACGGTGGACTGTGATACCTTCACCCCTGCCCTGTGGAGGTTGTTGGTGATTTTGGGATTTTCTTCACAGTTCTCACAATGTTCTGTTATCAGCTATTGTTTTCCTTGGCCGACTCATTTGGTGTCTGTTGCCCAGTACACCAATGGTTTCTTTCTTTTTCAAGACATTCCAAATTGTTGTATTGGCTATGCCCAATGTTTGTGCAATGCTTCTGATTGATTTCCCATCTTTTCTCAGCTTCAAAATGGCTTGCTTTTCTCCCATAGACAGCTCTCTGATCTTCATGTTGGCTTATCCTTTTTAACAACAAATGCAGTCTTCACAGCTGAAACTGAAGGTTAAAACCAAAAGTACACATTCAGGATGCAGGTTTATTCCAAAGTAATAAACAGGTTTTGACCTTAATGACAAAAACCAATGAGTGAATTAATAAAATAAAGAAATACTAAATAATTAAATAAACATTTAGACAGACAGAACAAGGCTATGGGTAAATTTGTTGGAAGCTAGATGGTTTAGATGGCGCCAGCCATAACAGTGTTCCTTTTAAAGTGGTCGGTGATTGTAATTTTAACTGTATTATCCATTGTTATTACCTTTATGTCCACTCATATCATATTATAATGTATAATATGTAACAAATTGCAATTGTGGAATATCTGGTGTGTCTACAGCAGCGACTGCATTGGTATAGAACAGAAGCCTGCAAATACATGAAGTATTGCAGCACATTATTAATCATTGCTGTAGTAATCCCAAACTAGCATTACAACATAATAACAGAATGGATTTTTTTTCCTCCATTCATCATACTGTATGAGCAACTGGGCCATTTTGTGCAACCTTTGCTCCAACTCGCCCTAGCTCGACTGGGTTAAATTCAGTGAGTGTGCAGACCACTTCATTTCCCACAGAACTGCCTCCCTCCTCTCCAAACATCTCCTGAATTGCAAAAAAAAAAAAAGAAAGAAAAGAAAAAAAATGAATTAAACTAGTTTAAAAATCATGTCCACAATACTTAAGATAATAAAACTGTTGACAACTAGGTGGTTGCGAATAGTAACATTTGAGGTGAAATTAGTACAGTTTATTTAAATAAATTAATTATTGCATGGCTATCTTTTTATATTTTTCAGCATCCAGTGACAAACACTATTCATGTAACATAGGCATGGGTTTGAAGTCAGCATCAAACCAATGTTTAGAATAATAGTTTAATGATTCTGTTTGTGCTCTGGCCAAAAGCTGTGGGGAGGAACAGAGCTCCACATACAGACGGAGAGAGATTGCAGTCTTTTAATGTGAGGCTGTTTTACCTTCCTCACTGCATTGTGCCTCTTTCACACTATATGACTTTGGCCATGATTTTATTATTGGTGTGGTTTCCAGATGTTTTGAGGATATTCTAAACTTGTTTTCGAGTGTGGTTTGGGAACAGTGGAGAAAAAATTGTTGGAGACCAGCACTGTACAAATGAAACTTAAGAATATTGTGACACGATAATATTTAGTAAAGCATGTTGAGCGTACGGAGTGGACACATATTTTAACACTATAAGACAGTGGTCCTGTGCTATGAAGGTAGCATTGCCACCTCACAGTTATAGGGTCCTGGGTTCAATCCTGAGCTCAGGTTTCTGTCTGTGTGGAGTTTTCCCCATGTTCACATGGGTTTCCCCCCACTGTCCAAAAACATGCAGGGAGGTCGATAGGCTGTGCTAAGTTGCTACTAGGTATGAATGAATGTGTGCATGGTGCCTTGTGATGGGACTGATGTCTGGTCCTGGGTGAATTCAGTGTTGTTGGGATTGGCTCTAGATTCACTGGGATCCTGGTCAGGATAAAGAAGGTCCTGAAGAGGAACGAATGGATGGATGGAAGACACCGAACATAATATCACTGTGTGAAAATGAAAGTTCCCTTTTCAAGAGAACTCTACATTGCACCACGCTTGATGCTTTGGGAACACCCCTTGGTGGAAACGGAGTCTGAACACGTGTGAAATCATCCTCAAACTATGTCATTCAGCTTCTTTGTTTTCAGGAAGCACATGTATGTGTACTATGTGTGATTGTCTGTCCTATTGTCAGTCATATTGTTTGTCTGAAAAAAAAAGTATGAACTATGAGCAATAGGGGTTTCAGAGGTTGTGTCCCACCATGCTCCCGTTTTCTCATGGAGGATGACCGGCACATTTTCTGCTTTGAATGTTTGGGGGCAGAGCACACTAGGCAAGTCCTTGAGGGGGCTGCCGAAATGCACTGTGAGAAATTCTTTCTGAAAAAACTCCCTGCTCAGCTAACTCTCTTCCTAAGTGAAGGGAGCTGGGCAACTGCGCCTCGTGGTTCATGGGGGTCTCAGATGGATCTGGAGGAAGAGCAAGAGGCGGGCAAGTCCCTTTTGCTTGCCTGTTCCTCCAGTTCTGAGTCTCCAGTCCCACTGAGAGCTCGCAGTGTGATTTCTCCCCTAGGACTGGTAAATCAGCCTTCCACCTCCACCTCTGAGGAGATGGAGGAGAAAGCACAACCCATGCGGCTCTCTGAATGCTATAAAAAAGCTGCTAGAGGTTGTGACTAGGGCTGTGGAGAAGTTAAAAATACAATGGCCAGCTGAGGAGGAGATGACTTGTGAGCTCTTCCTCCCCAGTGGTAAGAAATCCTCTCCTGCAAGAAGCTCCACCTTTTTTCCAAACTCCACACCAAGGTGTCAAGATCATGGGAAAAACTGTACTCCAGTCGAGTTTTTAACCCCGCAAAGGCAATTTATGCTACCATAGTGTGGGAAAAACATATGGTTACAGTGCTCTGCCGCGGGTTGAAGAAACGCCAGCCTTGCCTACGAAGCCATGCAGGATGTCCTCACAGTTAGTGGGCAAGTCTTATGCAGGTCAAGCTTGTGGTGCTTTGCATACTATGGCTGTACTTCAACCTTATCAAGCTGACCTGATAAAAGAGCTCGATAGCGGTGAGGGTATATCCCGAGGTGGTTGCAGAGCTCCGCAGAGCCACAGATTTGTCTCTCTGTGCCTCAAAGCAGATGGCCAGTTGCATCGGCCATTCTATGGCTGCTTTGGTGGTCGTAAAGCAGCATCTGTGGCTTAATTTGTTGGGAATAAAGGAGAGAGACAAAGTGTTTTTATTGAATGCCCCTGTTTCACCTGCTGGCTTGTCCAGCGATGCAATAAATACTGTCGTGGACAGGTTTCAGGAAGTGAAAAAACAGTGGGAGGCATTCACTGAATTCCTCCCTCGCCGCTTCGAGCTCCTGAGGGCTTCGAGTAGTCCTTGGCCTGGGACTAGCACTGATGGGGAGGAACAGAAAGCTAGTGTGGCTGCTCGCCTCCCCCCATGCAGAGGCAGGGAGACTGGGCAGCCATGATCCCAGTTCTCCAGAGGCGCGAGTATGGATCTGAGAATGGATCATCTATTCAATGATCTCCCATGTTCTTATGCCCCTTTTCAGTGAGCTGGGCAGGGTAACGAACCTATGATACTTTCACTTTAAAAAAAGTCTCTCTCTCACTTGAGTCTGCCAGGGTGTGGGAATGCAGCTGAGTTTGGATCTGCATTAGCTGAAACTGTGTTCATTATACCCGCAGTTTCAGTGTGTTACACTCAGTTATCTTTTGCACATTCAGTTTGAGTATTGATTTGTGACTATAAGATCTGAAAATCACATATTCTCGCATCCATATTCCCCTCCCTTCAGTCGAGTCTGTTAGGCTGTTATGAACACAGAATATTTCTGAGGAAATATTTCTTTTCATATTTAAAAGGGGATATTTATTGTTATGAGCAAGTTGTACACTCTATTACACGTCTCTTTCACATCGTGATTCCAGTAGCATAGTGGGACCCAGTCACTACCAGGATAGTGGTTTCACTGGCAGACTGGGGGTGTGGTTACTTATCGGCTGACTGTGTAGTTGCTGTTTAGGTGGTCACATGCTCATTAAGGGGCAAAAAGAATGAAGGAAGGTAGCTGGCTTACATTGTGTTACACTGTTTAAACTGTGCTCTATTACATGAGGTTTCTGGATGTTTTATCCTGTTTGGACGCTGTTATCCAAAGTCACTTTTCCTACATCTACATTTCTCCCCCCACTCCTCAGTCAAGGCTGTTGGGCTGGTTATGAGTCCATAATATTTCTGAGGGAATATTTTTCTCATATTTAGGGGGAAAGTCCCTACCACTGGAAGCCATATTTTAGGTCACCTGAGGGGTCCAAAAAGTAAAGGGTGGGGTTGGGGTCATCCGGCCCAAATCTTCTGGGTGGGCCTTTTGGAGTGTAGCTGAGCTTAGATTGCATTTCCTGAAACCAGGCTCATCATACGTGTGGTTTCAGTATGTTATGCACATTCTATCGTATTGTTCATTCAGTTATGAGTACTGATTTGTCACAGTCAAATCTAAATGTCACACACTCCCGCATACACCCCCCTCCTTTCAGTCTAGTCTGTTAGATCTGGTATGAACACATGCTATTTCTGAGGAAATATCTACTCTCATATCAAAAAGGGGAATATTGTTGAAGACAGACATCCAACCGAGGTAGGGGCTGAGGCCCGGGGAATGGAGTGGTTGAGGCCATGCCTCTTTCCAAATAGCTCTGTTTTCAGAACACGGGGTTTGCCAAAACCAGCTGCTGCTGGTAGCTCCACTTTGACCAACTCTGAGTATGGTTTTCAGACATCATAGCCCTGTCGAGGCAGTGTAGGCTATAAGTCTGGCCCCTGAGGGGGTACCAACTCCTAGGTGGCTCTTAGTCGAGGTTGGGAGAACATTTTCAATACTAGAGCTTTATCCACAAGAAAGTGTACACTCTATTACGTGTCTATTCTTCTGTGGTATAAAGATTGCCAGTAGAACTGTAACTGAGGTGCTGGGATTCTACAGGGGCACATTCAAGCAGGCATAGGTGGTTACACTCAAGGGTGTGGCTTCCTCTAAGACATTATCTGAGGGTATCCTGTAAGCTGAGACATTCTATGTTTGTTCAAGAAGTGTTCTTGTGCGTATATACTTCACAGACATTTTTTGACAGACATGGTTCAGTATGGCATAGTGGGTATTCTCGTTCCCAAAGCGTCAAGCATTACACAACGTTTCTTTCCCTTCTCAGGGAACAGGGTTACATATGTGTGGCAACACACCGGCGGCTGGCGCACAAATAATAAAGAGCGCTCCTCCATGACTGCCGCTGTGGTGCTGAAGAGACAGCTCCGCTTCAGCGCCACCAATGTTTTGGACAGCCGGACAGCGAGTGGATGCAGGGCAGGGCCGCCGACACACACATGGCTGGTGAATGATGATCAGCGCGGCCGCTCTCCACCATCCAGCAGTGGACAGGAGAGTATAAAAGGGTGATCCTCCGCTCGCAAAGGGAGCGAGAGCCCCCGAGGTATGCATGATAATCTGTCTTGTGTCTCTTGAAGAGAGTTTGGAAGGAACGGAGGAATTCGCCCCCTTGTTGCACTGGCAGTGCTGGCTGACTGCAGAACGGGATCTCAGCCACTCGGAATGCCCCCAGCACGTCCCTGGCAGCCTCGTGGACGACACCGGCGCCCGAGCACTTCACCCCACTGCACCTCCTTTGCACCTCACACCCTCACTGAACTTAAATAAACTCTGCACATTTGCCTCAGAAAGGCCTCTTGTGTGTCTGTGCTCAGCCCACCACTGTATAAGCTCGCTATATATGTAACCCAGACATTTTTGTATATGCATAGGTCTAGAACTAGCTGCGTTAAACTCTAGAGAAACACCTTAGAGATTGGACTGCAAATGACAGATCACATTTACCTAATTTTTACTACCAAAAATCAAAACAGCCTTGTTTTTGCTTAGATATCACAAGAGGGGGAAAAAAACAATAATAATAATAATAGCTGCAATGGAGAATTTAAAGTGCATGATGTTTATCTATGCGTACATGTCTGCGGTACAAGGAAATGCATCACACATAACAACTTGGAGGTGTCAGAGGGCCTGGAATATAAACTCACTGGTGCAGAACCTTATAACCATTGTCCATGCGTGCAAACAGGAAATAACCCACTTGTATGCAAATGAAAGCGAAAAAGAAAAGCTCTATTCTCTCACGGTCATGACTACTTGATGCATTGACAGCTTAGAGTAAATTTCGACTCGCAGTCAGGGTGAATGTCTTTAAACGAACTTCTGGCAGAATCAGTTGGGCCTCTTGGCAAATTGGTATTGATGCTATAATATTTGCTTTGGGTAATAGGGAGCCTGCTGTTGCAAACCCATTTACATTGAAATTGTAGTCTCCATTATCAGCATCAAAAGCCAAACAGATGACACTGAACTTGGGAGTGTGCCCTGATGTTTGATTGGTGCTGGCAAGTGTCACTGAGAGAGGTCATCTTGCCATTCATCTGTTTTATTTTCTCTGTTTGTTAAATGTGAGATCAATGTTTAGTACGTCTCTTTGTGGCCTCGTTTTAAAACTGTATTTATGCATTAACTATTTAAGATTGGCTGTCAGTAAACAAAGTGTATTTCTTTTAGTCTGTCTTCTTCTGCCTGTCTCCATCTCCAGGTCTTTGTCGCCTGTGTCACATGCTGTACAAATGTGGGCCACATGACAGCTTTTAACACAGTGATTTGCCTTCAAAAGCCAGCAGGAGTCCAATATCATCAGACTCCTGTATGTGTGTGATCCTGTATGTGCATTTTAAAACATCCCAATTTTGTAGCTGATATAGGGTTTGGGCTTTTTTTTCCATGTTACCACATGCTGTGTTGCTTTGAAGTTGACAACAAAGAGGCCTTAGTTTCCGAGTTGTACTGGAGGAGAAACTTAAAGAGCTTACCATTAAGAGAGCTGATAACTGGTGCATGAAGTGCTGTCATTGCTCCCTAAAGCATTTCACATAGTTTAATTATCACTGAATGGAGCCAACAGTCACATTATTGGAAAAAGTCCCTTTTTATGGAACATGTCCTGTTTGATCAAATATGTAGGCTTTTCTAGCCTCTGTCACTCAGGAATATTCAGGATTAGATTTTAATTGAAAGCTGTTATCACTCCATTTTATTTTAAAGGGGAATTAATGCAAAAGTGCATGCCAGTGTATCTGTTTATATCATGAATTCATTTGACTTGCTATTTTACATGGCAGTTTTGTTTTTAAATGTTAGGAGATATAGCATGTAACATCATAATATATGACATATCACTTTTGCTTCTGTTTGACTCTACAGTAGCAAAACTCATATGGAGTTTATTTAGAAGCTTTATTCTAAATGATGTGTTTGGGGAAAAAAGACAGACAGCTAAACAATTCACACCCAAAATGTGGGGCACTTTGGAGTGTTGGATTTCATTAACATTCATTGATTTATTTATTTTTATTTTTTTTTTGTACTTGTGTAATAACTGCAAAATTGCAATTGTAAAATTACCATTACACTTTGCAAAAGATTGTTTTGCTTTGTTATGGTTTTAAAAAATTACATATATTAAAGCTTAGCTGAAAAACTACAAGGTAAAAAAAAAAACCATCATATAAGTATTGACAGGTCCATCCTTTCACTTGCTACATTACTCCACAAAACCAAGCTGGCAATAAACAAAACAAATAACATAATATACAAACATTTCGTGTTGTCTACGTATTGACTGCGAGTCCTTGAGCAAAACCGGATAACTTTTTCAGCATTTTTTTTTCAGCTGAAACCTAAGTAACCAACCCATAGTCTAAGCAAAAAAAAATGTTACGTGTTCTGGAGAGATTTTTTAACAAAAGATTGGAAAATCAATTGGTGTTTGGATGATGGTGGTGAAGAGCGCTGTCTAGCACAATGATCTCTCATAGGTGTTCAACAAATTGAGATCTGGTGACTGTGAAGGCCAAAGCACATTATTTACATAATTTTCATACAAGTTGAGATCTGGTGACTGTGAAGGCCAAAGCACATTATTTACATAATTTTCATACTCATCAAACCATGCAGTGAGCCTTCAAGCCATGTGCATGTGGCAATCCCATCAAGATGGCAATGTTTCATCATAGGATAAAAGTGGACTCGGATATTGCCAGAAAAATGCCTCATGAGGCATAACAGAGCCACTGTTGTTTTTTACACATCTTTCATTAATTTGTCATACAGCTGTATTTTAATGTTAAGCAAAACAATCAATATTTCATGTCCTCATCCTACCACTCAGTAATGTGAGCCTGCAATCTTCTGAATAGCCCATTGGCTCAAGTGTTTAGTACAGATATTGAGTAATATAATTCCCACCCCTCAATAAATAAGTACAAAATATATACAAAGCGCTTCAACAAGGCTTGAGTTTTTTAATAATAAATATTTAAATAGAAACTATTTAAAATGGAATGTATTGGAAGGATTGCGATCGTCATGATGAGCGTACCATTGGCCTCATCACACTCAGGGAGATAAGTAGTAAGATTTTCCAGACTATAACACCACAGGATTTAGAAAGTATCCACTTCCCCTCAATACACAGGGGATACACAGCAATAAAACTGACTGGGATTACTTTCAGAGCTATTATCACCTAGATAAACCCATTTTAATGTTACTGCAGTTAAATTATTTGACATGTTTAGAAGGCATAAAAGATTCAGATGGAAAGATGCCTGCTGTCCTTTCTTTGCAATTTAAGTTCTTCATTCTTATGCTTTTGTTATATTCATTAGCTTAATAAAGTGACAGTGATTACAGAAGTAATAAAATAATTATATACAATCTTAATTACTGTTAAACATATCAATCTGTTTATGTGCATATAGGATTACATTTCCATGTTATTACAGATGCTTCATGAATTTCTGTAGAGAATACTTAACACATCAACATCAAGTATATTCATATAATCAGAGAAATTACCCAGTATTAAAGCTGCAACTACTATATGCTGGTTTTCAAATGTTTTAATAATAAATATTATCGCTTACTATTATTTAATATACCTAATATATGTATACTTTCTATAAAAACAAGAAAAAGAACATGTATGATAACCAGAGTTATGTACATTTGTAAATAAATAAAAAATGGTATGTACACAATGTAAAATTAACAAGATATTAGATTAATTGTTATTATTATAATTAATTGTTCAAATGAAACTTGTGTTCATGTGTAATGTGTTAAACTATAACATTGTCACCTGTTCCTGGAGAGCTACCTTCCTGCAGGTTTCTTAAGGCAATGATTAGATAATGATAATGAGTCTTTATTTATCACAGTGAAATTCTTTTCTTCGCATATGCCAGCATGTCAGGAAGCTGGGGTCAGAGTGCAGGGTCAGCCAAGATACAGTGCCCCTGGAGCAGAGAGGATTAAGGGCCTTGCTCAAGGGCCCAGCAGTGGCTTAGCAGCGCCGGGGCTTGAACCCCGACCTTCTGTTCAGTAACCCAGAACCTTAACCCTCAAGCCACCACTGCCCCTACAGTGGTCAGGTAAGCACTATTAAGGTTGGAGCTAAAGTCTTCAGGAAGGGGTCATTCCATCTCAAGTGGCCCATTACAGGTTGCTTGACAGGTTTTTACATTTCCTAAAAATTTTTTTAGTGATTTTACTGATGTATTGGCATTGCAAAATCACCAGTTGTTTTGTTTTGGGGTTTTTTTGTTTTAGGTTTTTTTTGCTTGGTTTAACTACGACAGCCATCTTTGCATCATGGCACGGAAACCAAATAGGTCTTAGGTCCTAGCTCCTTGTAACAAAAACTGATCTCTAGAGCACAATACAAGTACATATATAAGCATTTTGCACATTCTTGTTCCGTAGACTTATAGCTTAAGTCCAAGATTGCTCACAGTTACATTTTTAGGGTCAATTTATAATGGGAAGGGTTCGAGTGTCAGTTTAAATTTTTTAGGGGGTACCTATGTAAGTACAATATAACGTGTATGCAGAAAATTTCAGATTTGAGACTTCTCTTTTTTTTTTTAAATGGGGGCGTGTCATGTCATGGCAAACCAGCAACTCCATTTCCCAGAATGCACCATGAACTACAAATATGGTCGAAGACAACTACAACTCCCAGCGCACACAGACATGGTCACCATCTCCAGAGTTCCAATTAGACACACCTGCTACCAATTACACTCCTAATCACACCACACTACTTAAGAGACTCTCTCACACACAGCCATTGTGAAGTATATGCTCAGTTGTGCTTTGTCTCTGTCATTAGCAAGCCTTTATCTCGTGTTGCTACTCTGGTTTTCGACTTTGTTATTCCCCTCGACTGTGATTCTCTGCCTTGCCTAGTTTGGATGGTTTGCGTCATCATTTGACCTTTGCTTGTCTGTTTTTTTATTTCTGTCTAACCCTGTGGATTTGCCTTCTGATTAAATAACCATACCTGCATTTGCTTCTGTCTGTGTCTCCATTACATGACAGGGCGACAAAATGCAATTTTTTTAAACCATTTTCCTCAATTTTGGGTTGAGTATCTCTGAGGGTGGAGGACCAGATACGAACTGAAATATTCACAGTAATAAACCGTCTATAATAGGCTTCTGATGTAAAAATTGAGAGTTTGAGATTTATTGTAAGCTCTATAGGACAGTGGTCCTTGAGAGCCAGATTCGAAGAACCAGCCTGATCTATCATGTTGGTACAGGTGTACAGTTGGTATGCATATATGGATTTACCGTGTTGAGTTGGGTGTGTTACAAATGAACAGTGTCATAAACAGAGCTGTGGTGTTGTTTTTCCTGTGATTAAAAGCAGTAAGTGACAACAGCTCAGACGTTGGACCTCCAGGTTGGTGGTAGATCTCCAGGAACAGGGTTGTTGACCACTGTTCCAAACAGACCTGTGTTAGGTTGATAGCGTATGAGGAACATTTAAGCTCTTTAACCACATCTTAAATAAGCAAAACACTCAAACCATATAAAGTACTAAACAAACCCAGCTAGCTAAAAGTAAATTAGCCAGCTATTTTGGTTAGCTTATAATAAACAACGATCTGGCCTGACTAGGTGTATTTTTCTGAATATGGCACTGAAGTTTGTAACACACTTCTGTAGGATGCTTTTGTATTGAAATTGCTGCGCTTTGCTACATCACACATGAAATGTAGCACATACGCCTAATAAGATCCCTGGAGCTCTATTTTTATGCTGGTGCTGGAATAACTTCAGCATGCTGCTAATTTAGGTGAGCGCAAGTCAATTTGTTTCTGTTTATTCTCACCTGCCCTTTTCTTCGTTGGAAAGGAATGTGGTGATGTGGGTGGAGCAGCACAACAAGGGGTGTGGCATGTGAAATTACAATAATATATACACTGTCACAATGTATCAACTTACATTGTGCAATAAACAAATCAAATATTGAGGTATAATCTAATGTGGAATGGAATTGTGTATGATTACGATGATGTCAATGTTTAGTCCTGTGTGTGTGTTTATTTTTTAAAGGGAAAAACAGGGGCCCTAGTGTCACACCAACCTTTGGTCCACCTTCTGGATGTTTCAATATAATTCAAACACTGGCTGTGGAACTGCAGAGACTACAGTTTAAAATCGCATAGTATTAGCACTAGAAAAGAGCATAGACAAACAAAGGAGTATGTATACACTGCCTAATGAGATATAATAAAGCTAATGATGTGGAACAGCTGGTAACAATGATAAGGGAGATTGGACAGGGCAGTGCAGGAGAAACAGGGAGCTTACAGGCAGCACTCACAACAGCTGAAAACCACGTTGAATCTTTGTGTTAAGTTTAGAAATGCAGAATTAAGAGTGGACCAGAGTAATGTGGATCAGCCTTTTCTTGAAGTCTTTCCACTCTGTGACTGAGTGGACCCTTCTTATCACTGATGGATGCTGCAGTATCCTCTCATAGCCCTCTTGGAGTCGTCAGGAAACCGCCTGCATGTAATCACAGTAAAGATCTTACCACCCTGAGTAAATGCTCTGATATAGTGAGTGGCACTTAAAAAAACAAGAATAGACAAACCACAGTTAAAAAAGGGAAGAAAAAAAAAAGGCTTACATGTAAAGGCTAAAAGGAAAAATGCCTTACGTCATCAGCAGTCGCCGTGGAAACAGAAAAAACACGGCTCACCACCTCTCACACTCACAGCTGTGTGTGTGTGTGTGTGTGTGTATGCATATGTGTTCCTGTACTCTCTAACATTGATTATAATGTTCAGGACAGTGTGCATGACTCACCCTTTCTTGCTAGTGGTGAAAGTGGAAATTCAGGTGCTCCGGTGAGACGAGATTAAAGCACACACTGCCATCAAACACCTATAGTGCAGGTGCGGTGAATAAGACCAGATGCTCTACAATAGCACTGCATACACATTCACACAAAACACAAGCTATCGTACATAGATTTATAAATAAACACATCTCAGCTTTCTGCTGCAAAGTTCCAAATTCAAAATGAAAGTTTGCTCTACTGGAATAATGTTTTCTTTCCAGTAATATGAGACACAATAAGCCCATGACATGAAAATGACAGAACACTATAAACAACAAAGTTTTGTTTTCTCTTAAATTCTCTTAAAGGTTCTTTGACCTGGGAAATTTGCTGAAGTTCCCAGAATCCATCACAGAGTTCTTAGGCCAGACACGAACCTAATTGTAATGGAGGTATTTTTTTCTCTAAGGGATTTTTTGATGGGTTGCTCTGTCTCCGGGGGTTCAGCGGGAGTTGCAAGGACATATGGGAGAGAGAAAGGGAGAGGTGTCATGAGGCATGTGCCACGACCATTGTGCTGCAAAAGGTTGACGTTTTCTTATCGTGGGAGATGTAATGGCAGGCAGTAATACACGGTCAGTTTAAGTTTCGTGAGTTAAGTGTACTGACGTTATCATGTGAAGCTGGAAGACGAGGGTGAAGCCGAAGTTCAGCTGACTGCGTCACAGGACGGCAGACAGTGTTAGAGAATGGTTGACGGCACGGGAGAGAGTTGCTGGAGTAGCGAGTTTCATACAGAACACTGTTGTTCCTGATGTCATTCTGAATTTAAGCAGTTTTGAGAAGTCCGCTGTGTTTTCCAGTCATACACAAACTGTGCCATACACTGCAAGACATTGTTTTCTTCTTGGGAGTCCCTTAAGTGCGCGAGTGCATGTTGGTGAACAAGAAGTTAGTTTTGCGAGAAGTGACAATTTCCTTTTTTATTTTGGTGTTTTTTTGGAGAGACTAATGATCGCTTACGATCAAGTTTTGCTTTTGAGAAACTTTTTTATTTTGTGTGAGTTGAGCACTATTCACGTGTGTCTCATGCGCAGTGGGGCCTAGTTGCACCGTTTGTTCCGGAAAGCTCTCAAGTTTTGCCTGCACCATAATAAAGTTTCACCTGTTGCTTTGTTTACTAAACCCTGACATACGGATGACATCTCTTCGGTGGTCCATCTCAGTTCTCTATTATTCAATGGGACTCATCCCTTGTCGAAAGTCATCTCTCGTCGAAAGTCATCACGCAAGCCATCTTCGCTACAAAGTGATGCACTCATTCTCACTTACACTCATATTCCGACAGTATAGAGTGGTAAACGCACTGAACATTCAACTGGTATGGTGAACGTGGAGTGAGTTTCATGTGAAGACTGATGTAACAAAGGGTGTTGATTCACAAGAGTCATTTGAACTGAGTTATTGTATTGAGCATCGAATAAATCAAATTCATTAAGTTATTAGAGTCTTTGGTACGACTAAAAATCTCATTTGGTTGTTTATATGAACCAGTTACCTCTTTTGAAAATGTAACGATGTAAATTCATATTGTGAGAGTGGCTTTCGTGGTTTGAACAATGTTGAACATTTGAAGGTTCATTGAGACTCAGGACAGAATACTGGAACCTTTTTTTTTAATTATTTTCGTAATTTTTTTATTCAATCCATTTAAAGTAAAGCCAACTACAAATTCAACCTAAAACAGAAAAAAAAAATATCTGGTTATCTATTCATCAGTTGTCTTTTAAACTTACCTTGGGGTAAGGGCATCTAACTTACCTTATTAGGTCTGTAGAGGGTGGGGTAAATGAGTCTAGACTGCGGTAGAACCTCATAACGCATATATTACAAACTTCAGGAAGCCACCATGTTAAATATTTACCTACCTGAAGCCAACTTTCTAATTCCTACATTAAAAAACAAAATAGGGTAAGAAAACTACACACACACACACACACACTTTTGCGCGTACTGAGACTAGGATCTTTCTGCTTTTTAGCCTTCCAAGGTAACCTTATATATTCCTTTACTGGGCAGGGCCTAACCCCCTTTTACACAATTTTAGAAACAGTAAGACATGTTTCTGATAGAACTAACAAATCCCAAGAGGAACAGATGGAAAAGGCAAATGAGAGGAAAACGGACAATTATTGAGTCTGATGGGGGAAAGAAGCTAAAGATGGCTGTGGATCAAGAGAGGGGATCTGCAGATACTTGGTAAAAGCTCATAGCCTTGTTGAGGGTGTATCATTGATGAAAGACCAGAGTTTTAACTTGACTTCATCATTTAACTTTGGCTTGCTTGTTAGACGTTTAGACCCAGATTATCAAGAAGTATTCTCAAAAGCACCACAAAAACACTCATTCTGTTGTCTTCAGTAAGTGCTTTATCCTGGTCAAGGATGCACTAGGCCAGCGGTTCTTAACCTTTTTGCAAGTCCAACCCAATTTTAAGAATGTTTCGCAACCACTGCCAACGTCGGGAGGTGAGGTGGTCCAGTTGTGGCTACAAACTATCTGTGACCATGAGTCTGGCTCTATACTTGTTCTTCAGGTACACCAGCACTAAAAAAACAGCCTCACAGAGATAGATCTATGCGAATGGGAGAGGTATTTTTTTAATGTCATGTCACTCAGTTCTCCGTATTTGGCGTGCACAGATATCCAACAATCCGCCAGTGGCTTCTCTGTGAACCTCTGTGTACAATCGTTTAAAATAAAAGTTTTCCCACCACTCCCTGCTACCACTTTGCGACCCCCCGGAGGGTCACGATCCCCAGGTTAAGAACCACTGTACTGGAGCCAGGAGCACTGTGTGAAAAACAGAAAAACGTCCTGGATGGCATACGAGTCCATTTTAGGTCTTTACACAAACAACGCTAGGGGCAATTTAGAGTAGTCAGTTCACCTACAGACATGGTTTTGGGAGGTGGTAGGAAACTAGAGCACTTGCAGGAAACCCATGCAGACACAGGAAGAACATACAAAACTCCAAACAGACAGTAATCTGAGCTTAGGGTCAAACTGTGGACCCTGGAGCTATAAAGCAACAACACTACCCACTGCAGCAACATACCATGCTTAAGATATCTTACTTAAATAAGGCACATCATTATCTGGTGGAAAGTAAGGTAGATTTTAGTATTCAAAGTGCTAAATTAAAGGAGAGTGGCTTTCAACAACTACACACAAATTCTACTAACAAAATATTCAACAATAGCCTGCAACTAACAAAACCTGTAACCTTCTGTAGAAATTTAACCCCTTATGCACTATGCACATTCAATCTCTCTCTCACTCTATCTTTTTCTCTCTCACCAGTATTGAGTGAAATCTTGAACTCAAGCAGTAGTACACCAAATGAATGCAAGAAAGAAAGTTGAATAAAAGAGCATAAAAAATGGGGAAAAAAGAAGTTAAAAAAAAGTAGCTAATCAGGACAGGGACGGGCAGAAATCTCAAAAAGACAAGCACCATGGTGCGAGTCAATTACATTTATCACATGCCAGACCGCATGCCAGCGAAATGAGCCCAAATTATGTAAATAAAATGCAGATTACAAACATACCAATCAAAGACTATAACTGCATGAATTATTGTTCTGGATCCTAACAGATAGCTTCCTCAGCTCTGCATGCCGTCATGCTGTATTTATCTACAGAGGTGCAGGCTTAATTGCTCTTGCTGCTTGTGGGTGTTGGCAGCTATATAAATAAACATACTGGAATTAATGGAAATGCCATAGCATATAAATGCTGCTTTATTAGATCAGGGAAGTTATACACAGTTTTATGGAGCTGAAAGTAAAAGATCCATGTCTAAATGGCCATAATCTTATCTGATTCATTAGAAACTACAAAAAAAACTGTTTATAGAAAATGCCTGAAAAATATTTTAACAGGTACAAGGAGTCCCTTTCCATTTTCCTGTTTTTATGCAAATTAAACATTTGCATATATAAAAAAAAAAGCTGACTGAAAATAATAGATTGTTTTTTTAATTGGGGGACATCATGTTGCCCCTTAAACTATTTAGTAGAATAAAACAGAAATACACAACACATGGAAATGTGGATGTCCGTATTTTGCTCTTGTATTATGTTCAGTCTGTGTCCAAAAACCGAGTGAGACAGTAGATGGTCTTAAAATGTTAAACACTTTGGCTGTGTATTATTTTTTATTTATTTTTTTATTTAGTTTTGAGTATTTCTTTACGCTTTAACAAAGAACAAATAAAATACAAACAATCAGATATATCAAAGTATAATCAATACACCAAGCAAAAGGGAAAGAAAAACAAACAAACAAACAAACAAACAAACAAACAAACAAATAAATAAATAATAATCTTATATAAGGGATGTGAAGACAAAGAAGAAGGCGAAAAAAAATATTACAGTGCTTTACCAAGTAATAGAGATGGCAGTGAGGCTTTAAACTACAAATCATATAAATCCTCTTCTTAAGATGGAAGTCCTATATATGACAAAAAGGGGTCCTAAATTTAGCGAAATATTGCATCCTTATCATGAACCCTATGTCAAATAATCTAGAGATACATATTCAAGAATAATCCTATTCCACATCTTAACAGTTGGAGCTTTGTTCGAAATCCACTGCAAACTTATACATTTTCTGGCACAAAAAGTACGGATATTAAAGAGCTTTGTCTTGTGTACAGTAAGACCCAAAGGATAAGATATTCCTAGTAAATAATATGAAGGGTCCAGAACCAAGGAGACCTCCAATATCTTGTTATCTCTTCAGTAACTTTACACCAGAACCTTTGAATCTTATGACAAAACCAGAAGCAGGGGGTAAGATTTCCTATTTCTGTCTTGCATTTAGAACACAGAGGAGAGAGGTCAGCCCTAAAACTACTGCGTTGGGCAAGAGATATATGCACTCAGGGAAGAATTTTAAGCTGGATTACTCTCACTCTATTACAAACACACAGAGACTTTGCATTTGTCCAGATCATGTCCCATTCATCATCAGAAATTGTAATTTCAAGTTCTTTCTCTCAAGTTTTTAAGACAATGTGTAGATATATTCTTAATCATAGACAGAATATTATAAAAATGACTTATAGATGCATCTGACCAAGTCTCAAAAAGCTGTTCTTCAAGGTTGATGAACTCACATCAGATAGAAGTGAAGTGTCCTTCTGAATAAAGTTCCTTAAGTATAATAAGCAAAAGAAATCTCTACAATCCAGAACATAGTTTTGAGAGATCTGACCAAAGGACATAAGAGTAGGGCCATCAAAAAGGCCCTTCAAATTAGTGAGAACATTAGAAGCCAGATATTGAAATCACATATCAGTCATGCCTGGAGGGAAATCTGGGTTTTTGCACATTGAGCTAAAGACTGATGTTACAGACAACCTGCCCTCAATTCGTCGTATGGATTGCCACGCCCTTACTGTGTTCAGAGTAATGGGATTTGTACACATGGTTTGAACCTTCAAAATATTTTAAAGAAAAAGCTCATTTTTGAGTGGGATCTGTAATTGGGTGAATTCTATATCAAGCCAAAGTGAGTCTGGGTCCTCAGCTATCCATGTATTTGTATATCGCAGGTGCATGCTAAGCTGATATGTTTTAATATCTGGGAGACCCAACATCAGAAGACTGTCCACTGTAAGCTTCTGTGAGAGATGAAGGACATTTAGCTACGCATATTATCAGTAGAATTACGACCTATAATAAAGCCTGTTTGATCATTATTAATAAGATGGGGTAATAAGTCTTTTAACCTAGTCGCAAGAATTTTAGACAAGATCTTAAAGTCAGCGTTTAAAAGTGATATTGGCTTGTAGGAGGTGCAATGTTCAGGTCATTTCCCTTTTTTTTAATAATAAAGCAATATTTGCTTCCCAAAGATTGGGTGGGAGGGTCCCTTTTTCCAGGAAATAATTAAATATTTCTAGGAACGGGTCATCTAAGATTTCCCTAAATTCTTTATAAAAAAAAAAATTAGTTACCCAAGCCATCCTGTCCTGCGGTTTTGCCCGACTGCAGTCCCTTAATGATTGGCAATACTTCCTCTTTTGAGATTATTAAGATTATTAAGAGCTGTTTGTTGTTCAGCACTTAAAAGAAGGAAGATTTATTTAAGCAAAGAAAACATCCATAAGATTTGTTGATCCTCCCGAAAGTCTCAGATTTATATAAATTTTCAAAAAACTTTACAAAGCTATTATTAATAATTGAAGAATTAAAGGAGGGATGCCCTAACTGGTCTTTTATTGACAAAATTGTTTGAGTCTGCCTTTTTATTAATGTGTGCTAGATATTTCCCTGCCTTGTCACAATGTTCATAAAGCCTTTGTTTGGCAAATCTAATCCTCTTTTCAGCCAGTCCCACAAACAAAGAACTTAAAGTTGAACGTAAAGCAATAATTTCTTTCAGTCTATCTGAATTTGGATTCTGAGTGTATTCAGCTACTGTTCTTTTCATTTTAGCCTCCAAAATGACTCTCTGTTCTGCCTGTTTCCTCTAATTATTAAATGTATGAGATTATCAAGACCCTTGAAAAGGCTTTTATCGTTTCCCACAACAGAGATTTATCACCTGTAGAAGGGCCATTAATAGTAAGAAATACCTGAAATTTGGAGACAAAATAAGATGTGAAAGCACTATCCTTAAAAATAAAAGGGTTAAGTAACCAATGCTTAGCTTGAACTAAATGATAACCGGGTTTCAAATGCAAAAAAAACAAAAAAAACAAAACAGGTGCCTGGTCTGAAATGATGATATTATCAATTGAGCTGCTTTCTATAGACTGCAGTATTTGTTTAGGGGCAAAAAATAATAAACTATTCTTGCATTGCAAGAATGTTGTTTAGAGAAAAAGGTAAATTCTTTATTCTTTATGTTGGACTCGCCATACATCCACAAAGGCAAAATCCTCACATAATGAATTTATTAATTTAGCTTGAAAAGAGAGGGCTGAAGTGCCAGTGGGCAACTTGACTATAAGAGGATTCAAATGACAATTAAAATCTCCACCCACTAATGAACAGTCCACTTTACATTCTAGCTGCTTAGCAAACGCATTAGTTAGAACATCACATGGATATAGCTATTATATCCATAATAGCTATTTCTTCTCCAAACATTACCCCCTTCACAATCACAAATCGACCATCTCTGTCTTGAATACAATTTGTCATCTGAAACGGCAGTGATTTCTTGAACAAGATGGCCACTCCTTGACTCTTTGATGAAAAAGATGAGAAGAAAACATTACCAAAACCCAGCTGTTGTAGCTTAAAGGTGTTCCTTATCATCGAGATGGGTCTCTTGTAACAGAGCTATCCACTTTCTCTTTTGTTAAGAATGTGAGAATTGATTTCCTCTTCACAGGTGTATGAATCCCATTGACATTCCAGGATCATATCTTAAGAGTACCTACTGACATCTTTGACTATAACAGGAATAAATAAAAAGCACATCAAAAATATCCTTTATAAAACAATGCATCCCAAATACATCTAGAGTAAACTGAAAAGGAATAATAATAGAAAAACAAAACATAGAACACAGAACTATAATACAAAAAAAAGTGTATACCGCACTAGAGTACAAGTCCAGCATTACACAGAGTTGGTTCAATAACACAACCCAGTGTGTACAAGGATCCTGAATGACAAAAGATCAGTCCAAGTGACGCAAACACTCAGGCTTCTCTCACATCCATTGTGTCCCAAAAAAAGGACCATAATGTCCAATACATAATGCTCAAAGGAAAAGGAGAAAAAAAACACGAACATATCATGTATTGACTTATGATGCCAGTGTTGTGCATAATCATAAAATATGTTCAAAAATTTTTCTTTCAGGTAGACTTGGATATTTCACTCAATGACAGCAAATAGCTGTTCACCTCCGATGGGTCAGCAAATACCTTAACAGCTCCTTGATAGTGCAGTTTGAGAAGGGCAGGGTAAATCTGAGCATATGTTATGCCTATGGACCTCATTTTTTTCTTGAAATCGTCAAACCCCTTGTGTTTACATATGACGGCTGCAGAAAACTATTAGTGCTTGATCACCTAAATCCCTTGCCGTGGCGACAACACGCTCTTTATCCGAATAGTTATGAAATCTCAATACAACATTATTGTATTGTATAAAAATCGCGGCACACCAATGGGGCGGCTGTGGCTCAGGTGGTAGAGCGGGTTGTCCACTAATCGTAGGATTGGTGGTTCGATTCCCAGCCCACGTGACTCCACATACCGAAGTGTCCTTGGGCAAGACACTGAACCCCAAGTTGCTCCCGATGGCAAGTTAGTGCTTTGCATGGCAGCTCTGCTACCATTGGTGTGTGAGTGTGAATGTGTTAATGAGAACCAGTGTAAAGCGCTTTGGATAAAAGCGCTATATAAGTGCAGACCATTTACCATTTTTCTCACCAGGTATGCAGAAATCCTGGATGGGGATATTGAGACGTTGATTTAATAGGCCCAGCGGGAACACGATGTGCCCTTTCAATCTTCAGTCACACTGTTTTCATTGATACTAATAATAATTATTTATATAATATTTCAACAAAAACAGTGTGACTGAAGATTGAAAGAGCACATGCCTTTCAATCGTCAATCACCCTGTTTTCGTTGAAATATTCAGAACATTCGGACGCCAGCATTCTAAAAACTTTTCAGGGCGATCGCCCTCAATTTTCTCAGGAAGCCCAATAATACACACATTTTTCCTTCTCCCTCTGTTCTCCAAGTCATCTAGATGCTCTGCCAGCTCACAGGTGCATTTCTCCAGCGCCTTCAATTTGCCTTTGACTGTGGAAATAGCATCGTCTACAGCTGATATGCAATGCTCAGCTTCGGCAATCCGCTTCTCGTGGCTATCAAATCTTTTGCTAAACTGCTGCAACATTTGAGAGAGTGGAATTAGCTTTTCATTGATTACTTTCAAAATATTGTCTGTAATTTTGGTGATCGCTAAACAAAGAGTGGAATCAAACAGATTGTTAGCATCTGGGCTAGTTCAGGCACAATCCTCGGCCGGCTGAGTGGACTCAGATTCAGCTTTGCTCGAGTTTTTAGTGTTGAAAATAATAAAGAAACTGAATACATTGAGCCGTAGCATCTGCAAAACACGACAGCCCTCTAAGCCGCCGTCTTGAACCCTCTCACTGTGTTTTAATTTAACACATGCACAAATAAGATGTTCGTCACAAAGCAAAGGCTGGTCTGTATTATCACAATATAATTGAAGTCTATCCATAATGCCTCTGTGGATGATGGGCTGTGTGTGTTTGCCATGTGACTGAGTGGACTCAGTGATGGGTTCTGCAATCTCATCTCATGGCTGTCTCACAATCTTGAGGGAAAATCTGGAGGCTGCAGTTCACAAAAAGGAAAAGGAAAGAGAGAGAGAGACAGAGAGAGAGATGGTTTCACTGTCAAACTGCCAAATGTGATCATTAATAATTATTGTGAGGGACAAGGAAAAAAGCCATGAATCCTATCATAAAATCAAACTCACACAAATTGTCTACTGGAATACAAGTGGACACCCTTCAACCCTGCATTTTTATTCTTTTAATGTGCATACCCAGACCCATATCTGGCAATTTTGCAGCCAGTTTGTCTCCACAATTCACCCACACACACATTTAAGGCAAGTGGACATTCAGGCCTTCAGAGCCTCATATGACTTATATTATTAGCAGGACTCCTCTTGCGTAACATTTTATCACAGGCATTTGTACATGCATTGGGGCAAGAGCACAGTGGTCATTTCATTCCAATTTTGGGCTAACATGCATAGACCTCAAGGTCTTCAGTGCAATCAGTAATCAGCAATCAGGGGTGCAAGGAGCACGAAAATATGAGCACAAAACACAATAATAATAACAATGCATTTTTGTAGATAAAATTAATTCTTCTTAACCACTAAAGTAGTTTATGAAGGCAACAGAATCCATGCATCATTCGCTCTTATCATATTCAATTAAGAACCAAATATCAGAAAATGGAAAAATGGCTTGTTATTTTATTATTCGTTTACAAATCCAAAACGAAAAAACAAGTAAGTTGTTTTCCGTTCTTTCAATCTCATGCTCAAGTTAAAAACAAGAAATTAGGAAATGGGTCAAAAGTCAGATTTCCTTTTAACATTTTACTTTTCAGTTGGCTATGACCCGTAAGTTACTTGTTTCTTCACATGTTGTGCTGGATAAAGGTGTTTTTTGCTTAAGAGCACGGGGAGTTTCGTACTGTTTAAGGGAGCCAAATGTGTAACCCTCAGAGAGGACTGCAAAAACATTAACTGCGGTTAAACCAGTCACTCTTTCTGAAACCATGGTTGTATACAGGCTAAAAGTTTTTTCTTTAAATAATCCTTTGTAATCCTAAAAAACGTTTTGGTAGAGACATTATAATCAAAGAGATTATAATCATTAGAGAGACTATAATCAAAAATACATTAAAAACATCTACGAAAAACATATTTTAAGAAACTTTTATTATTATTATTAATATTATTGTTTAAATCTAACCATAATTTTTTTTTTTAAGTATAGATGGTTCATTAAAGGAAGTCTCTGACACCAAAATATTAATGTTTTACTTCATCTTACTGCTGAAAAAAAGGGGACTTTTCAAATCTAAGACCCATTAATGTCAGTTCACAATCAGCTCCTCTATGCTCACTATAAAGATCAATTAATTTCACTATAGAATTTTAAAGTAATTGCTGTTCAAAGTCACAAGATCTGTCAATATAATTGAACCAGGAGGCTATTTTTAACCTGTTATAAACTTGACATTTCAAATACCTGATCGATGATCAAATACACTCGTATCAGTTCACAGTAAGGTACTCTATGTGCCAAATAAAAGTTTATTAATTTTATTTTAAAAAGTTAGCATATTTCAACTTCAAGTTTAAAAGATCAATGAACCGCAATGAGCTACGAGACTTTTAACCTACTATAGACTGTTCATTTCAAATTATAAATATAAAAACTTTTAGCCTGTATTCTCATCGATACTGTGAATCGTTGTGTGTTTGTTATTTATTTATTTTAAATGATCATTATGTAGAAAGTTAAAGTGCTTTGTTGAGTAGGAGCTCAGAAAGAGTGACTGGTTTAACCGCAGTTAATGTTTCTGCAGTCCTCTTTGAGGGTTACACATTTGGCTCCCTTAAACAGTATGAAACTCCTCATGCTCTTAAGCAAAAAAACACCTTTATCCAGCACAACATGTGAAGAAACAAGTAACTTCCTGGTCATAGACAAATGAAAAAAATAAAAAGTTAAAATGAAACCTGACATTTGACCCATTTTCTAATTTCTTATTTTTAACTTGAGCATGAGATTGAAAGAACGGAAAACAACTAGTTATTAATTTTTTTGTTGTGGATTTGTTAACGAATAATAAAATAACAAGCCATTTTTTTTTTATTTTCTGATATTTGGTTCTTAATTGAATATGAAAAGAGTGAATGATACATGGATTCAGTAGAATAATAATATATACACTATATGGGCAAAAGTCTGTGAACACTGGACCAATCACACACATGCAGTCATGTGAAACAATCAAAAAACAAATGTGAAACACCCTATAGAAATTGTTGTTGGACAAGCAAACATTTGATCCACTTTGAAACAGTACCTATTAATAAAGGTGATACACTCTATGAAATGACACATAAAATTGACATTTTGTAGTCATTTAAATTAAAAAAGTAAGTACATCACTACATTTATCACACTTTCAAATCCATAAAATTAGAATCAGGTGTTGAAGATTGGGTGCCAGTGATTAGAACCTGTTTAGGGAGTGCAGGTGGAACCTGTCTTATTTATACCGCTCTCATATCTAAAGTCTGGTGTTCCCTTTGTTATTGAGGTGTGTAGTATCATCATGCCAAGATCTAAAGACTTCTGTAAGACCTTCAGGAAAAAAAGGTTGTGGATGCCTAGGAGTTTGGCAAGGGATTTAAAAAGATTGGCCAATTTGAAATATATCATTCCACTATAAGGAAAATATTTCAAACAACTGCCAATTTGTCCAGGACTGGCCATCCCATCCAATTCAGCCCAAGAGCAGACCATCTGATCCAAAAAGAAGTCTCCAAGAACCCCAAAATTTCATCACAGGATCTGCTAGTAAGTCTTGAAACTGTTGGTGTCAAAGTGCATGCTTTTACAATCAGAAAGAGATTGCACAAATTTGACCTGCATGTGAGGTGTGTCAGGAAAAAGCCTTTGCAAGACTAAAGTTTGCCACTGAATATAGGCAAAGACCAGACCTTTTGGAATAATGTGCTCTGGACAGACGAATCAAAGACAGAGTTGTTTAGACACAGTAACAGCAGACATGTTTGGCGCAGACCAAAGACAGAAGCATCTCAGGAGAAGCATCTCATACTAACTGTGAAGCACAGTGGTGGAAATTTTATGCTTTAGGGTTGCTTCACTGCTTCAGGGACTGGACAAATTGCATTCATTGATTCAACCATGAATTTTGCATCATATCAAAGAGTGCTTGAAGATAACGGAGACCATCTGTCCAAAAGTTGAGGTTGAACTGAAAGTGGACCTTTCAACAGGATAATGATCCTAAGCACACTAGCAAATCCACCAAGGAATAGCTCAAAAAGAACAAATGGAGGGCTATGGAATGGCCCAGTTGAAGCCTGGATTTAAATCCCATTGAAATGTTGTGGGGGTGGGGGGAATTTAAATGGGCAGTATATGCTCAAGACCTCCAGGGAAAAGGTACAAAAAAGACTGTGTGCCCTGCCCAGATTAGGGTTACGTCTGGAGATTAGTCTCCCCCTGGAGATTGTCTGGGGGTAGTGCCCACAGATGAATGTCTGGTGACCAGTCCATCCCCATAACTGTTGGGCTCAGCCTGAAATAGTGACATGGGTATATTTTATGGGCTCACCACCTTCATGATGAAGGTGGGATTCTGGTGTGCATTGCTAGTCAGGCAGTGGGGCATGTGATAGACAGTCTTAAATAGACTACACTGTTGCAATGGAAACTGGCTTTGGGAATGTGCAATGTCACTTCACTGGTGGGGAAAGAGCCTAGGTTTGTGTGTGAGATGAAAAGGTATGGACTAGGTAAAAATCAGCCTTCCATTCTTTACGGGCTCTGGTACCAAACTTCTTGACTGGGTGATTTGACTGGTCTCTCTCCTGCTCTCCAGTCCACAGGAGAAGTGCTGTTAGACACCAGTGGTGAGGAAAGATTTCAAGTTGAAGAAGGAGGCCTTCAGAGTTATGGTCACAAAGGGCTCTCCTGATTCAATTAAGAGTTATAGGAGAAAGGGAATGGCTGCAACAAAAGTTGCTACAGAAGCAAAAGCTTTGGCATGGGAGATTTTTGAAAGGCCAAGGAAACATACTTTTGGGTTGCCCAAAATATACTCCAGCAAGCCATTCTTCAACTCAGGAGAGGGAGAAGAGACCATGCAAAAGTTCTGCTCAGCAAGTGTGGAGGAATGTTGGCTTCTGCTGGAGATAATGTTGAGCCATGGAAAGGAAACTTTGAGGAATACAGCAGGCATCCCCTCACTTCAGGAGGCATTGGTAGACATCTTTGGTGTTTTGGAGTCCACCTCTATTGTAGTTAGAGAGACATTGCACCTGCACCTGATAGAGGGAAGTATTTTGGGAAATATTTTAGCATTTTCACAAGTGACTCACAAGTAAAGGAAAAGAGCATGAGATTGGAAATGGATCATTGTTACAGTTGCTGTACTGGTCTGTGGTAGTGAAGTATGAGCTCAGTTTGTGGAAAAAATCATCGGTATACCAGTCAGTCTATGTCCTTATCATCACTTATGGTCACAAGCTGTGAGTAGTAGCCAAAAGAAAAAGGTCTTAAGTACAGGTGGCAGAACTTAGGTTTCTCTATAGGATTGCTTACTCTCCATAATAGGGTTGGGCCTTGGCAATCCAGGAGGGCCTTGGAGCAGAGCTACTACTACTATCAATTGAAAGAAGCCAGTTGAGGTGATTTGAGCACCTTATAAAATTACCCAAGGGTTGGCGTGACCTAGAGCTGTATCAGATCATGTCACACTGGATGAAGACCCTGGGACAGACCCGGGACCAACTGGAAAGATTATGTGTCACAGTTGGCTTGGAAACATCTGGGGATCCCCCAGGAGCAGCTGTAATCTGTGGCTGTGTATAAACAATTCTGGGCTGACCTTCTCAGTCTGTTGACTGGGACACTCACCAGGAAAGACAGAAAGAAAATGAATTAATGAATGATTATGTCAGAGGAAGTAAATTAAATTATTGTTTGTTTTTTAAATAAATATTGTTTTTATATATTGTATATTCTGGGGAATTAATAATAACTAGCTTAAATATGCAAACAAGAACAGGGTTTTCTCTCCTACACAGATACACAAGTTCATGCAATTTCACAGTCAAACTGCCAAATATGATCATTAATAATTATTGAGAAAGCTATCATCCATGAGGTCTGGGTTGCCAGAGATGGGACAAAGAGCGAGAGGAGCAAAGAAATGGATTGAACACAGCGTGCAGTCTTCACACTTGGCATGGTCTGTTCTATCCTTGGCACAAAGGGTGAAGTCAATGGATCAACCCAAACACTCTGTCATATCACGAGTGTGCAGCAGTGACTTAGTGCAGGCATTTGCTACTCCACTTTTGGCTCCCTCCATTCCACTGTTTTCATTTAAACCTCAGCACGGGGATTATTTAAAAAGAAGAGATTGGAGTGGGAAAATGTATACAAATAAGAGTGATGATGAGTGATAAAAAGGGAAGGAAAAAAGCTAAAGGAAAGACAAAGAGGAAGCAGAGAGTGAAAGATTCAGCTACTCCACAGAAATGGTGAATAAATCAATGGACACATCCATGGTAATCAAGATTATCATGGCCATGGTGGACAAAACACTGGTAAACAAGATAGTGATGACAATATTAAGAAATATATTCAGAATATTTAGAAAAACGGCTCTGGATACTTACTGTACATGTATATATTGTTAAGGTCCCAAACCCTTTGCAAACCCCCATAGCTTCCACTGAAGTATAAAACTTGTATTCAAGTGCAAACAGAGAACCAAGCAGGGTGGAGAGAACAAAGAAAACACAAGAGTGACGAATTTCCTTAATCCGGCTCATCATGGCTTTTCAGCCTCATACCTTTATGAGAGAGATGGTGCATTGTTCGCTTTCTCCTTCCCACATCCTATGACTCTATTTCTTTCTTTCTCTCTCACACACAAACACTCCTCCTAATGTTTTCTTATTAAATCCGGCACCCAAAAACACCCAATTAGTTATGAGGTGTTTAGTATGCATTGACATATTTCATTAAAAATGAATTTGTTATCAGATTCTAGGGAACATTAAAATTAATGCAACACTCAAATGAAACATCCTAATGCACAACTGAAAAATCATTGAGTTAGAGACAAACACTATGGCCTCCCAATGAAAGGGGTAAGAAAAGAAAGGAAAAAAATATAACAACTGTAAAGATACTGAAGCTTGGTAGTATACGAACTTTTATTGCATAGACTGCCTTCATAGGCTTCATAGTTAAAAATATTCCAAATTTTGGAAAGTTTCTTTAGCCATTTGATTCATAGTCTTGGGAATTTCTTAAAGAACATGTCTACAGCATAAAGATACAGAATAATGTGTATCACTCAGGGGGAATTGACACAGTATTAGCAACAGCTAATGCAGTGATGGGCCACAATCACACACCACTGCTTCATGATCCTGGTCCAGGAATCTCCCTGCCTTTCACATTTGCATGTTTTCTCAACTCAGACTGGGTTGTTAAATAGTTAGATCAGATGTGTTAGAGCAGGGAAAACAGCACTATGCACAGGGTGTCAAGATTCTAGATGTAGGATTGGGAACCACTGGCAAAAATAGACGCCTTTGTCACCCCCACAGGTTCTTCACTCTCCCAGAAAGCTCACAGGGTGAAAAAGTATTGTTTAAAAACAGGTGATTCTCTCTCCTCAGAGAAGGCTAGTGCAGAGATTAGTCTCATAGCAAAGTAAAATCCTCTCATTTCACAAAGTGCCAAAACAAATGGACTTGAATAATTAAATCAGTTCATTTGCAGTTAAATGAATTGTTAGGAGTGAACAGCAGTGGGGACAGAGATGAAAACATAATGAATGAAATATAAATCTGTGATTACACTGTAATATTACAATGTCCAGCTTGAGTCGGCCCTCAAAAATTGCCATTTCCTGTTTCAGACACTGTCCCAAGCAGATTTTGATAGTCATAAATACTCAAGAATATCCATCATAAGAAATATACTACATTGAGTAATATGGTGCAGATCCCAGTGATGCCACAGCCATCCATTACCTGGAGGGATGCCATTCCCTCTCATATCAATCACAGCCACACTAGCCAATCATGGCATTTGTGAGCTTCATTCAGAGGAGAGTGGGTAGCGCTTTCCTCCAAGTATATTACACCCCCCTATAATGCAGCATGAGCAGCAGTTAGAAAAGATGCTTTTGCCTGGCTTCACATGTCTTGGAGGAAGCACATGATAATCTTCTGTCGTATAATATGGAGGACCTAAATTGGCATCTGGGAATTGGCCAAGAAATGTAGGGAGAAATTTCTTCAGCCAGGTCTTTCAGGGCCTTCTGCTGGTTTGCTCTAGTTACTCCCATATCCGTCAGGAGGCGAACAGTTGATGTTCCGACAAAGCCATGGCATCCTACTTCTACCTGGTAGATGATGGTTCTCCAGCAAGCCTCCTTACACTCAGAGACAGTACTTCAGCCTCTTCCCCTCAAAGGCAGCTTCTGTTCCTTCCTTCCACAGGACACTTAGCTCGATGAGGAGCATTTTCTTTGTGCCACGTGACCACATCACTATCAGGATGGAGTGGTTGTATGACAATGAACATGCAGCAACTCACAATCATTTATTCATTCATTCATCTTTAGTAACTGCTTTGCTTGCCTAGTTTTGGCAAGTTTTTTCTTGTCTTTGCTCACGTCAAAAACTATTATGTCATGGAGCCCTATATTTCTTTCATATTTATTATATTAATTTGCAGCAGTCTGGTGGGCCATTTGAAATCATGCCAATGTTGCATGAAGGTTCTACCCTTACTTTGATTAAAATTGTATAAATTGTACAAAATAAAACCCTTACTTTGATTAAAATTGTATAAAATGTATACTTGTAAGTAAACCTATTATATATTTTGAGTTACTCTGAAGAACAATTTTACAAATAGTAAACTTTCTGTGACTACAAAAGGTCCCAAACTATCATGTGAAAGATATCTGCCTGGGAAGGTTCCTCCAAGAAACACGAAGCTGCCACATCTTCATCTGCTTATGTAACAATCTAACTGACAATGAAGAGAAGAAGCCCATCCTTGGCATCATCACAATTCTAACACGAATTGGGCCTTATTTATCAAGCGAGATACAAACAGACTTACAGTAAGATTGATTGAGTGTGTGTAAATTTACACATTAAGAAGTCTAACTAATGTAAACCTCGATTGATCAACTTCAAATCAAAAATTCACAATGAGTTACTGAACTTTTATATATATAGGTGCTTGATAGTTTGTGAACCTTGTAGAATTTTATATATTTCTGCATAAATATGATCTAAAACATCATCAGATTTTAACACAAGACCTAAACGTATACAAAGAAAACCCAATTAAACAAATGAGACAAAAATATTAAACTTGGTCATTCATTTACTGAGGAAAATTATCCAATGTTACATATCTGTGAGTAGCAAAAGTATGTGAACCTCTAGGCATAACAGTTAATTTGAAGGTGAAATTAGTGTGATTTAAATCAATGGGATGACAATCAGGTATGAGTGAGTGCCCTGTTTTATTTAAAGAACAGTGATCTTCACAGCACATGTTTGTGGAAATGTATCATGGTATAAACAAGGAGATTTTTGAGGACCACAGAAAAGAGTTGTTGATGCTCATCAGGCTAGAAACTGTTACAAAACATTCTCTAAAGAGTTTGGACTCCACCAATCTACAGTCAGACAGACTGTGTACAAATGGAGGAAATCCAAGATCATTGTTACCCTCCCCAGGAATGATTGACCAACAAAGATTACTCCAAAAGCAAGACATGTAATAGTCCACAAGGACACAAAGTAACCGAGGGTAACTTCTAAGCCACTCTCTCACATTGGCTAATGTTAATGTTCATGAGTCCACCATCAGTGGTGTACATGGCAGGGTTGCAAGGAGAAAGCCACTGCTCTCCAAAAGGACAATGCTGTCTGTTTGCATTTTAACAACGATCATGTGGACAATCCAGAAGGCTATTGGAAAGATGTTTTGTGGATGGATGTGACCAAATTTTTTTATGAGAAGTGTTACATTTGTAGAAAGGAAAACACTGCATTCCAGCATAAGAACCTTATCCTATCTGTGAAACATGGTGGTAGTATCAGTATGGGCCTGTTTTGCAGCAGCTGGGCAGTAAGACTTGCCATCATTGATGGAACAATGAATTCTGAATTATACCAGCAAACTATACATGAAATTGTCAGACATTTGTTTATTAACTGAATCTCAAGAGAAAGTAGGTCATGCAGTAAGACAATGACCCTACGCACACAAGTCATTCTGTTATGTTTTGGAATGGCCAAGTCAAAGTCCTGACCTTAATCCTATAGAAATGTTGTGGAAGGACCTGAAGCAAGCAGTTCATGTGAGGAAACACACCAACATCCCAGAGTTGAAACTGTTCTGTACTGAGGAATGATCTAAAATTCCTCCTGGCTGATGTGCAGGACTGATGAACACTTACCGGAAATGTTTAGTTACAGTTATTGCTACATGATCAGGTCACACCTGATACTGAAAGCAAAGATTCACATACTTTTGCCACTCACAGATATGTAATATTGGATCATTTACATCGATAAGCAAATGACCAAGTATAATAAAGGAGGACAGGATCAGGTGTTGTGTAAGTTGGTTCCATTTGTCACAACAACATCTTTTAATGCTGTGCAACACTTCTTTACAGCCAGAACTCTTCCATCCATCCATTTTCCGTACCGCTTATTCTACACAGTCACAGGGGAGCCTCAGCCTATCCCAGGGAACTCGGGGCATGAGATGGTTTGGATGAGGTGCCAGCCCATCTCAGGGCACAATCACACACACTAGAGCCAGAACTAAATGACCGATAAATGACGGATCTGGTATGTCTCAAGCTCCAGTGTGCAATGTGTATACTCCCTAGTGTGGCGTCGAGTTCCTTTGACAAAATCGAGTTCTTTTTACATTCTCATTCCCTTCTGCTTTTCCAACACGGCACTGGGGAGGCTGCAATGGTGTGCAAGAAATTTCTGGTCTATTGTCACCAAGACACTTTGCTTTGAATAAAAACAATAATAGCAGTTTCTCTGCGTGATGTGCTTGCTGTCCATGATCATTTGGTACAGTATAACTTTTTTCTCTCCATTTTCATGTCAAACCATGTTAATTTTCACCTCGCTTAATTCACACATAATTTACCATTCCTGAAATTAAGTTTCACATTTTGTCATTTTCAAGGGGTTGTTATGAAGTTACAATATATATTTTTATTGGAAAATACACGCGTGAAAATAATTTCTACTTCTACCTCAGAGAAAGTGTTTTTTTCTTGTCAATTTTTGTTAATTTCATGAGTCAAGGCGCTCTTATGTATACAGTATATTAAGTATATAATTAAAGACAAAATGCTAATAATAGTAGGCTTTAAATTTCTTACATTAAAAACTAATAACTGGTTACTAACTATAAAAGATTCCCTATACTACACATATTACACATCATTATAGGCTATTTCTCTTCAGTTTTACTTAGAAATACTAGCATCAGAAGTCAAGTGTAATTTTGAGAGTGCAGTCCGTGCCTTCAGCTAAATGGAAATTTGTGGAACTGTAATGGTGGAAGTGCCTTGGGTAGGAATTGGAGAGGGAGGAATGGGAATTTATAGTAAGTTATCTAGGATGGAGATGGGGCTTCAGGCATTGATTTTCTCCCAACTTCAGTTGTTTCATAACTCTTGGAGAGTGTACTTTAATTTGTCTGCAGGTAATTTGCATGAACTTGTAGTACGCCTGAATTACTTTTTTCCACATGGTTTGTTAAAACAACTGGAACTTCAGCATGGTTCGGTACTTCACTGGGAAATGGAAGCCTACTGAATGGTACAGTGTTTATCTCTGAAGCTAGCTCATTCTACCCAAAATGCTGCCTAGTTTCAAGCGCAATAAGAGATTGTGGAGCGAGTCTGAACATTGATTTAGAAAAGCCTGTCTCTTCCCCTAAAGCATGGTCAGATTGCTCCTCTTGTCTCTCTCAGCTTTACCAGCAGATCAGCCAGCAGCCCAAGTCATGCTTTGTGCGTGTGTGTGTGTGTGTGTGCGTGTGTGTGTGTGTGTTATAATAATGATGACCAGAACAACTCTCTTGCCAAGAACACGGTGTGTGAGCTTGTTATCTAAGCATTCCTGCAGCTTTATAGCTCCAACTACTCATGTTCGCTGACTCCAACAGGTTACAGATCAGTATCTTCATCCCTATGTGTTTTCAGACCTTACAAATCCTTATTTTAATTTTTTTGGAAGGAAATTAAATTATAGATGGGATGTGTACATCTCTGCAGAGCAGGAGCAGAGGCTGTAACAGTGACGATCACAGTGTGTGATGCCGAGAAGCTCAGTGCACGCTAATTTGAACGTGTGAAGAGAAGCACAAAGCCACATTAATGAATTGCACCTGCTGTTAACTCTCCCAACAGGGAGACATGGGCTGGGGCACTGCAACAGATTGAGCAAACAAAGTACACACAAGCTCTCCTTCCCGCATGTACACACATGCACACACATGAAACCCCTGCACTCTTTAGTACACCGACGCACGATTAGATCCAGGATTTATCTGGTCAATGCATTTTAATAATAAAACAAAACAAAAAGGTTATTTGTATTACATTAGAAACTCACCGTTTGTGACCTGTGATGTCATGCAGCTTCCTGTCAAATTCCAAACGTCTTTAAAAGAGTCAGGATTAATTGTGTTGATTTTCTGCAGGTGAAACAAATGTTTGCTTTGGCAGCACAAACACTGTACAACAATTTTGGAGTAAGCTGGTGCCACCACAAGTTCCATAAAATGTCATTAAAAAAAAGTTCAATTTCTTAAAAACCATATTAGCACAAACAAACAGAACCATTTTTATTGGGGAAGTTTGGGAGCAACTTCAGTTTTTAAATTATAGGACGTGATTATATATAATAAGGTCCTTACTCATCATACTATAATCAACAATCATCTCTAATTATACTTGTACTGACCTTTGGACTTATTTGTCTTGCTGTTGTTATTTCAGACACATTTTTTAAAACATTGGGAAAAGTATTTAGTAATTTCATTTACAAACGAGCACTGGATTTAAGTATGTGTTCATGCATTTTAAATGTGTGTATGAATGTAAATGTGTGAAGTAGAGCTTCATATGTTTTATTGCTCAAAAAAAAAATAGCAAAAATGCTATTTTATTGGTTGTCTGATCATACAGGTGCTAGCTTTATTAGACCTTGTTTCACATGCGTTCTTGTTTTGAATATGTCTATGTGACTTTTTTTGATCCCACCCACTCCTACAGGAATTTGGTCCAAATCCACCCACTTGTATAGGAATACTGACCAATCCCACCAACTCACAAAGGAGTTCCAATCAATCCCACCCACACCAGAAAGAAATCCAACCAATCCCACCCTCTCCCAAAGGGTAATCCTGCCCACTCTCTCACTTAATACTTTTTTTTTTTTTTTTGCATCTGCCGACACTATTTTATAACAAACTTAGTTGGTTCCTAAAATTTTTGTTATTTTTTAAATGAATAATAGTCATTTAAAACACTGAGTGTAACCAGGCTAAAGCAGATCCTAAAGACGAATAAATGAATGACTGCAGTAACACAGCACAAGCACTCAGAACACCCACAAGCTTCATATCTTACCACTCGCTCATGACTGCATGAAAATAAAAATAAAGAAATAAATAAACTCCCACAACTTTACTGTAGTGTCCCACGGGATCCCAGTCCTGATTCACAGTGCTAGTTGAATGGACACTTTGTGAATGTACCCTGCTCTGGTTATATATAATTTAGACACTGAAGGAAATATTATTTCAGAGCAGGGTTTTGTTCATAAACATCTGTCAGATATTTTCCCCCACGTGGAGCGCTGGTGCACGAAGTGCACTCTGTAGCCCTAGGCGCGACGGCGTGCAGTTCTGGGTTCAGTGACATTGACTTTGTTTATGGTTTACACATGTATTTGTTATGGTTTATGTCCTGTCTCCACCATTGTATGTTATCGGATATCTTCCTCACGTGTTATCATTAATCATAGCTGTTTTGTCTTCTCCCCTTGATTACGTTTGGTATTTAAACCCCTCATGTGTCTTTGTTCCCTGCCAAGCCTTGTTTCCTGTATTGCAATTCTGTTTTTTTGGACTTTGGTTGTTCCCTGGTTTTTGTTCTTTGGTTATTCTACGATATCCTGTTTGCTGACCCTTTTGCCTGCCATGACTTTGTACTTGCTTTACATATTGGATTTGTTTGATGGACTTTATTTAATAAACTGCTTAACTTCACATGCATCCTGCATCTCCTCTTAGCCAATGTGACAATATCATTTGAAATGTTTAAGTTACTGTTTGATCATTTTAGTGAACATTTTCATTGTTTTTCTCATTGGTATGTATTATTTTTGTTGACTAAAACAATACTTTTTTAGTCAAGCTAATGTTAAAATGAATCAATATAACTAAATGTAACAAAATTGCTCTACAATGTACTGGCCCCCTGTCTAGGGTGTCCCCTGCCTTGTGCCCAGAGTCCCCTGGGATAGGCTACAGGCTCTCCCTTACCCTGAGTAGGATAAGTGGTACAGAAAATAGCTGGATGGCTGGCTGGATGGACTAAAACTATACCTATGTTTTAAGACATTACATTTTGGTTTCCAACAACAACAGACACTTAACAACTCAAGGACAAACAACCTCCAATATTTCAACTCAGTAGCATAATTCACACTTATAAAAAAAACAATAATAAAACAGACCTGACCTACATCATTATTATCTTAAATTTTTCAAGCATGGTCTGCATGAGAATGAAATCTTTGTTTTAAAACTTTGTTTAAAAAGAAGGTTGTGAAAAATTGTCTTTATTGTTTAAAGTTTTGATCTTTTGTTTAAAAAAATTGTTCAAAAATACTCTGCTATCATGGATATCAAACAATTGCAAACAAAACACAGGTTTAACAAAATATATATCTTTGTTAAATACACAGTGGGGGAAATATATATTGGACGCGTCAAAAATACTTTTTCCTGTGTCATTCCACTTTATTACACATTTATTAAAGCTTATCAGACATAAACTTTATTTATGGATTTAATGTTGTGAATTTCCATGTGAATAGCCTCATTGGAAATATATTTACTGAAAAAATGACTCATCCAATACTTATTTCCCCCACTGTAGGTGTGCAACAATTATTGGCACCATTTTATTCAATACTTTGTGCTACCTCCCTTTGCCAAGATAATAGCTCTGGCAAAGGGATATGAGACCATTCCACCATACAGAATCTCTCCAGATCCTTCAAATTTCAAGGTCCATGCTGCTGGACTCTCCTCTTCACACCATACATTTTCTATGGGTTTTAAGTCAGGGGACTGGGATGGCCATGGCAGGACCTTGATTTTGTGATCAGAAAACAATTTTTGTTTTGATTTTGATGTTTATGTTTTGGATCATTGCTGGAAGGTCCAACCACGACCCGTTGTAAGCTTTCTGGCAGAGGCAGGCAGGTTTTCATTTAATATCTGTTGATATTTGATTGTCAGATTGCTCTATTTTGGTTTCATCTGACCATAGAACCCGATCCCATTAGAAGTTCCAGTAGTGTCTGGCAAACTGAAGACGC
>JANDJT010000002.1:23326979-23340818 GCA_024331685.1 Stegophilus panzeri | reverse complement strand
GCTTATTTGGATTTTACAAAATTATCTTTAAAATACAGTCTCCTGAAAAAGGGACATTTCTTTTTTTGCTGAGTTTAGATGGCATCTAATCAGATATTATGATCAATACATTTCTATTCCAGAAAACTTGTTCATTTGAACTTTTTTTTTTTTTTTTTTTTTATACCCCTCACTGTCACAACCGCAAAGCTCAGTCTGCTGTTTTCTCTAAATTAGAGCTGCCACTTGCCACAGCAGTCAGAAGAAGAACATCAAAGCTGCTCCATGGCGCTTATGCACACTCTGAATCACAGGCTAATTTCACATGAATAGTCTACGACTAACGGGAAAGGAGCAATTAGGCACCCATTAAAACCTGAATGGCTAACCAATCTTGGATTCGCTCACAATGCAACCATTTTACATAACTTGGAATATAATTAGCATACATGTTCACCTCTCATGGACTGTGACTCAGATATAACTGGGGCGCTTTTGTTGGATTTATTTGCCATTGTCTCTGCTCTGTGGGACTGCATGTGCTTTGTATGTGTAGGGAATGTCTTGTGTATGAACCGCTGTGTCTGTATGAACAATATGCCGGTGAGAATTGTGGCCTTAAAAAGAATAGGTGGGAGGAACATGAGCACAACAGATGACGTGACTGTGTGTGTGTGTGTGTGTGTGTGTGTGTGTGTGTGTGTGTGTGTGCGCGTGTGATTGTTCCGTAACTTCCCTGTACCACATACTGTTTATTAATAATTCCATGCAGGATGAGCAGCTCATAACATGCTGTGCTGCTGATAATGTATTTAAGGGCAGTAGCTGGAAATACTTGTTACAAAGCATTGTTGACAACTGAGTGCTACAGGAGTCGGGTCTGGCTATACATATTAATGACACAGCCTTGTTTTACATAACGCCTTGGAAAGATAGGGATTTGGAAATGATGTGGAGGGATTTTGCATACGAGATCAGACATTAGCTCGACTTATTTTTCTGAAACTAGCCCTGTGGCCTACAGCTCTCTCCATCTTAATTCCCCCTCATTAAGCTCCATCTATACCAACTCATTCACTGCAGCCACAAATTTGCTTGTCAGGTCTGGAACGCGACTTTTTGATATCAAACTTCAATTTTTGTTTCTGCCTCCTTCTCCCTGTTGCACTCCTGAAGCATAGTGCACTAATCCAAGGCTCTTGGCAAATTATGTCTTGTAAATATTAAACACGTATCTATAAACTTCAGGCGTGAGTTGAAGTAGGTGGTGGAGAGTTTTGACTTACAGTTTGTCAGAAGTCGTCATTTGCATGCGAAACAGAGCCACAGAAACAGTAGGGCTTTGGCTCTGATCTTTCTCCCCTCACCTATCAGCACTTGGTGAATACCCCTGGTGCGTGAATGCGGGACTTTACCTGACACTTCATTGCATCACGAGTCATGTCAAGAAGAACATGACTGTTATCCCAGATATGTACACGTATACACTGATCAGCCATAACATTAAAACCACCTGCTACACCTAATATTGTGTCGGTCCCCCTTGTGCTGCCAAAACAGCTCTAACCCGTCGAGGCATGGACTCTACACGACCTCTGAAGGTGTGCTTTGGTATCTGGCACCAAGGTGTTAGCAGTAGATCCTTTAAATCCTGTAAATTGATAGTTGGAGCCTACATGGATTTGTCCAGCACATCCCAAAGACGCTCGATCGGATTGAGATCTGAGGAATTTGGAGGCCGAGTCAACACCTTGAACTCTTTGTCGTGTTCCTCAAACCGTTCCTGAACCATTTGTGCAGTGTGGCAAGGCAGATTATTGTGCTGAAAAAGACCACTGCCATTAGGAATGGGTGTATTTGGTCTGCAGCAGTGTTTAGGTGGGTGGTACGTGTTAAAGTAACATCCACATGAATGCCAGGACCCAAGGTTTTCCCAGCTGAACATTGCCCAGAGCATCATACTGCCTACACCAGCTTGCCTTCTTCCCATAGTGCATCCCGTTGCCATCGCTGGGCACTCTGACCGGTTTGCGGCTACACAGCTCCATACATGCACTGTGTCCTGACACGTTTCTATCTGACAAGTTGCTCAGATCCTTGGGCTTGCCAATTTTTCCTGCTTCCAAAACATCAGTTTTGATAACTGACTGTTCACTTGCTGCCTAACATATCCCAGCACTTGACAAGTGCCATTGTAACGAGATAATCAATGTTATTCACTTCACCTGTCTGTAATTTCAATGTTATGGCTGATTGGTGTATAACAGCTAGCATTTCTCAAGGGGCTAGGTGTGAACAAGTGTGTTAATATGTGCGCATTCTGCAATAGATCCTGTTATAGACTGGTGTCTCATCCAAGCTGTATTCTTGCCTGGTGTCTAGTATTCCTGGGAAAGACTCCAGAGACACCATGAGCGTGAGCAGGATGAAAAAGAATGAATAAATGAATGATTACATCTAGTGCCATTATGCAAGGCAGTGCAATACAACACAGTAAATACACCAATAAACATGACACCATGAGACAGATATATGCTATAAAAGTATTACATACTGTATATAAGCTAGTGCAAACATATGAAGGTTTGCAGTCCTGTGGGGTTCATTTATACGCATAAATGCACTATATGGCCAAAACCATGTGGACACCTGACCATCACACCCAAACTGTTGCCACCAAGTTGGACGCACGCAATTGTATAGAATGTCTTAGTATGCTGTAGTATACTATTTCCCTGCCCCAGCATGGTTTGCCAAGGTTGGAGTGGAAGAACTCGAGTGTCCTGCACAGAGCCCTGACCTCAACACCACTGAACACCTCTGTGATGAACTGGAACGCCGACTGCACTCCAGGTCTCCTCAGCCAACATCAGTACCTGACCTCACTAACGCTCTTTAGTTGAATAAACACAAATCCCCACAGCCATGCTCCAAAATCTAGTGGAAAGCCTTCCCAGAAGAGTGGAGCTTATTTGAACAGCAAAGGAGGAAATACATCTTTAATGGGATGTTAAGAGAGTTTGAGAGCACAAAATTGGCATGCTTTCTGTGTGGAAGAGATGGTGTTACTCTCTCTCTCTCCCATGTCAGTCAAAGTGACACTAACCTATTGTGTTGTCTGTCAGTTTATATATGTGGAAGAGGGAATTTAGCGTTTTCCCGAGTATATTCAGCTGCACTGTGATATATCAGAACAACATTTTTGCTTCTGACTATCGGTGTGTCGAAGGGTTACAGGACTTGCTCCAAATTCCAACAGAACAATAAGCAGTATATGTTGGAACTGACTCGATTTAATTTACCAAATAAATAAGCATAATAATTAAGACGTGACTCAAGACGGAATTTAAAGAAAAAAAGGTGGTAAAATGGCTAAGTATGAAATGAATCAGTGCAATGCTGTGTGCTTAGTTGAGTGCTGTGTTTTTAGCAGGCTGTTAAGGTCCTCACAGTTTGGGTTCTCTGGCTTTAAATGACTTTTATCACAAATCAGCATGGGCAGACATTTCTGTTTTTTTGGAGATATTTAAATACCCCTTACAGTTACTACGCACAAATTACCATGCGCATTCTTGTGAATATAAATAAAGTGGTGCCTTGTCCTGCAGTTCTTTTATGATAAATGGCTTGAACTAAGCCACTGCTGGTTAAACATGCAGCATGATCTATAGTGGCCTGAAGAAGTAGGAGAGTAAACAGATATGTTGTTTCCTCACCTCAGGTAAGGCAGAGTCATTTAGGGCTAAAATACACTCGGTCAGATGGCACTCAAAGGCTCAGGTGTCCTTTATGTCTTTCCCATTGGCTGTCTGACACACATAGACCAACTATTCAGCTAAAGGCGTTGGCTCAGATTGTGTCTGTCTCCGTCACTTACACACACACGTACTGAGAGAGAGAGAGAGAGAGAGAGAGAGAGAGAGAGAGAGAGAGAGAGAGAGTGCATACACAAATGAAAACATGTAGCATAATTGCAGCTTCCACAGAAATTCAGTTGGCTAAGAGTTTGATAGATCTTAAAGAGTAATTAGTAATTGAAAAAAAAAAATCACAGCTCTTTTGTGGTAATTTGTGCACACTGCCTTAATGCTTTGCTGTTTTGACGGTTTCTGAGGGCAGTGTCCTGCCTCCTCATTAAAACGGCTCACAAACAGGATAATGAATCCCTGAAGACCCTCCGGAATGTTGTGCGCTCCCCATCGCTGTCATCACTGCCATGGAGATCAAAGGCTGACACTTCACATTAACATTCCTCGCCACCACGACATTTGAATTATTGGCCTCTCGGTCAACATAGAGAGAGAGAGAGAGAGAGAAATCGCTCACAATAACATAACTTCTTTACCATAAACAGTGAAGGTTTCCTCCAGAGAATATAAATATTATTTACAAAGTGAATTGATTTCTTTTGAAGACCTTTTGTAGATTTCAAATGAGTAACATTTGTAGCGTTTATCATGCCGTGACACTTGACAGATGCTAGCGGAACGATGCTAGCGGTCATGCTAGCTTTGCATTAAACGCAAACGGCACTGTAATTAATTCCGATGATAAATATCTTCAAGGGCATGATTTTTGTTTCAGAAATGGGGCAAACATGATGAATTTGGTGATCAAACTTCCAAAACAACAAATACTGAGAATCAGAAAAGATCTAGTCTACTGAACATATGAATATAAAGCAAAGACCTAAAAGATGGTAATCACCAAAACTACGGCGTATACACATTTAAATCACTACAATTTTAGCAGTAGTGAGAAGTGCCTTTTAATGTCAGAGCTGTTATGCTGAATTGAAATGTAATTCTTTAAAATGAGTTTGTTTTAGTTTACTATTTTTTTTTTTACAGGTGTATGAAGAAGAGAGGAAATGAATGAAATGAAATACACGTATTTATTTCTTTATTTTTGCAATTATTTCCATCCATCCATTTTCTAAACAGTGCCGTGGGAGTCTGGAGCCTATCCAAGCCATCTCAGGGCACAATCACACACACACATTACTGACCATTTGGAAATGCCACTCAGCCTACAATTCATGTCTTTGGGCTGGGGGAGGAAACCACCGAAGCATGGGGAGAACGTGCAAACTCTGCTTACACAGGACGGAGACGGTTATCAAACCCCCAACCCAGAGGTGCGTGCTAACCACTAAGCCACCATAGCCCGCACAATGATTTAATGAAATGAAATCATATCATAATAAATAAATGGTCAGCACTGTGTAAGGTAACATAACCACATGACAGAAGAGATATGGAGGCAAATGAAATTGGCTTGAGGTTCAGTAAAGGCTATTCTCGTTAAATGCTTGCTTGTCATTGTGTAAAACTGGCTTCACTCTGATAGAACTGCGTATGCCCTGGCAGCCTGCAGCTCTGCTCGGTCTAGCCAATTTTCCCCAAACTGTTTTTTTTCCCCCCAACTTCACAAAGCCTTATCGGCCTGTTTATATCCGTGTGTATGTGAATGTGAGGTTGTTGGCGGGTTGATTGTAAGCTATGAATACTGCAGGCAACAGTGCATGTTATAATTCCATGCTCATGCCCATCGTTCAGCTCGCAACAGCTGGGTACAAAAGGAGATCTCTTTAGCAATTTCCCCACAACCTCAAGCTGTAACTTTCAAACTGCAGCATGAGGCTGTGCTAACAACTACGCCGATGCTCATGTTAACAAGTCCTCCTAGTTAGGCTAGGTCATACCAGGCGAGATGACGAGCACTTTGTGTGTCATCGAGGCACAATGACCTCGTTCCCTCAGATCTGCTCCGAGCGACATCCTCACTGCCTTTTATCATGGTGGCTCGGGGTGACGTGACCTTGCAAGTGGGGCAGTTTGAATGCTCAACCTCTTGGCCCATGGCATGACATGTGCAGCGTGGACAGGGTGACCCTCTCCCACAATCCATCCAGGGTGAATCTGACCAGCCTGTCAGTATGAAAAGAATGTCCACCTTCACTATGTTAAATATTATTAAGCAATCATGTGGCATTTGTATTTTTCTATTCTGCTAAATTTTTGCTGATTCGGTTTCAGCGGTTCTCAAATTCACATCGAGACCCCGTTAACCATCAAATAAATTCAGTGCAGATTTCTTTTATGAACATAATTGAACTAGTCAAATGAGTCGCATGAATTAAATGTGCATGATTTCCAACACTGAACTGAAAAAAAGCAAAAGAAAACACACTCGGCATTACTTGACTCTATAGGGTACAGTTATAGAAGAGAAATCATCAAATTATATGGCACAACACCAGTGTTAACTTCATCAGTCTGGTTCCTCTCAAGGTTTCTTGCTCATGTCATCTCAGGAAGTGTTTGGCTTGCTCATTAGGGATAAATCTATATCTGGATATCTGTAAAGTTGCTTTTTTTGACAATGTCCATTGTTAAAAGTGCTACATAAATAAAATGTAAATTGAAATGAATTTGAAAACAAAAATTCACAGACCTCATGGCTATGCTTCATGGATCTCACTGGAGAACCACTGATTTAAAGTGCTTCTTCTCAAGAATGTATCCAGCCAATGTGCAATGCCACAAACACAAGTATTTTAATTGCCTTATTTTATTTTTGTCCAACACACATGAGCTACATGGACGAAGTGTAAATGTCTAAAAACAGCAATAATTTAACGATCAATTATAACACAGAGGTGCAACAATGACGGCGCATGTTAGAAAAATAAATACATCATTCAAAGACTACTGAATGACTTATTCCACAGTTATACAATTCTTTCTACACTCTTTGCAGTTCTCTCATTTTGTACGAATAGTAACAATAATCAGACTTTGCATTAATGGTATGGTGTTGGCTGCTTTTTCTCTGTGACCTATAGATTCATATTTTTTTTAAGCATTGGTGCAACATCCCATTCCACATTTAGTCCCCCTTTGCTGTTATAATAATCTCCACTCTTCTGGGAAGGCTTTCCACTAGATTTTGGAGCGTGGCTGTGGGGATTTGTGTTCATTCAGCTACAAGAGCATTAGTGAGATCAGGCACTGATGTTGGATGAGGAGGTCTGGTGTTCAGTCTGTGTTCCAGTTCCAGTCCTAAAAGTGTTCAGTGGGGTTGAGGTCAGGGATCTTTGCAGGAAACTCGAGTTTTTCCACTCCAAACTTGGCACACCTTGTCTTCATGGAGCTCGCTTTGTGCACAGGGGTATTGTCAAGCTGGAACAGGTTTGGGCCTCTTAGTTCAGGTGAAGGGAAACTGTGACGCTACAGCATACATAAACATTCTATACAATTGTGTACTTCCAACTTTCTGGTCACAGTTGGGTGAAGAACCACATATGAGTGTGATCATCAGGTGTCCACATACTTTTGGCCATATAGTGTAGCAACATGTAACAATCTTTTATAATTGGTTTCTTAGGCACTTCACTCATCAGGAGCACCCCAAAACACCGTCTCTGAGTGACTAAGGCTGTCGTCTCTCTTAGGGCCAGTCCTTTACATACAAACAAATCAGCAGCGAGAGCGAGGATAATCCTGAATCATGCACAACCAGGCCAAATCAGGTGACTCAGTGTTTAGCACCGTTTAGCGCTGAGATTTGCTCCATCAGCCTAAATTCTCTGAGAGACACTGGGCATAAGGAGGTGAGAAACTGTGGTAAGCAGCACTTGTAAGTGAAAAGACCTTTGAAATCTCAGTGGCCATTTATCAAGCAGGAGCATGCATAATGATTTGGAAAGGAACTTAAGCCAGAAAAAAAAAAGACAGCAGGCTTCTTTGTCCCAGTGGTGCAGTAGGATCCAAAGGAGGAAAGTGGAATGAAAGAAGAACTGGAAATAGAAAAATCACTGAAGGTCAGGGTGGTGATCAAAATGAAAGTTAGTAGGACCGTGTTTCTGAGACGAGAGCAAGAGACACTGGTGGAGAAAAACAAAACCTTCATCGAGACGAAAAGGGATCAGAAACACTTAAACACAGGAAGTCTGGAAGTGTGACAGAGCCAAAGATACACACCATGGGATCTGCCTGGGCTTCTAACTCCTAAAAGAACAAACTCCCTGCAGACCACATCAGCTAACAAGCTTGTTTACAAAGAAAGACAAGACACAACCAGCCTACCTGCATCATTTTCAGGTGTTATTAAAATCTGCCTGGTATTTTCATCGAGGTCCGCATCTAAAGGCCATGACAGAGAGATGCGAATAGGAGAAAAGGACACAAACGCCACTCTGGAAGTACTCTAGAGAACGATTAGCTGGTTTTCCCAGGACTGGAATCCTCCCTTCATTAAAGTGCTTCCTGATTGACCCAGGACGAAGTAGTACATTCTGGATTGACTACACTGTACTGCAAACTAATTAACACACACTTTCTGTAAAGCACCCTGTCCTCATCAAAGTCAAGTGTTTTGGCATGGCCTGATGGAAGTGAGAGACATTGGCAGGTAGAACATACTACATTTTCAATTATATGCTCAAACGCTGCTTTCAATTATTCAGCGTTTAGTCCATTTGATTTGGACCCTGGTGTGTTTCTCCCTCAGTTCTGTTCATTTAGGCAGTTGAGACTCTATCAACGCTCGAGTGTGGACCAAAACAACCCGAACGACGGCCGAGAGCGTCAGAGAGAGAAGGTCTCGATCTGGTTCCAAGCAGGGTTTGACTGCAATAAGAAAGAGATTCAATCCTGAATTGTGCCAACTGCAGGAAGTCAACCAAACATGCCGTGTATTTTGGGTTGTGGGCAACATTTTTTGTAGATGCAAGCTGTTAAACTGGCAGAGCTGGACCGAGCTGTAGAAATGCCATGTGCTCTGGATATTTGGACCATCAAATAAAGAGAGAAAATAAATGCTGGCTGCGACATGCTGAATGTTTAAAAATATTTCTATAATTAAATAATCATTTACTTGGTGCCGTCTCGATGTTCGACATGTTTTTTTTAAGAGTTTTACAAGTATGTTTTCATCCCCACACACCACCTCATGCAATTTTGCTTTTTGGTTCATGTAATTATATGCAGTGTGAAACCAAACCAAACAGCAAACAAACCAAAAGTATCAATTTAGCTTTGAGTCAGAGTCAGCGAATGGACTAATTGGTGTAAAAGTGCCCCTAAGAGTCTGGCATGTCAGCCAGGTACCAAAAACATTTCTGAGCTCTGAGGAGTGTAATCGGTGGCGTACAAAGAATAACTGCGTGAATGATGTCAGTGACAAAGTACAGGGAGGATACAATATGGAAATGAGGCGGTTGCATGCACTAAATTTTCTCATTAGTCCGGCTCAAAGAAACTCTCGGAAACTGAACTCGAACTAAAGGAAGGGAGACAGGTTAGACAACTGGTCAAAATAAAATATTAATAAATGAATGAATAAGAATGTAGACACGTGTGTGCATATTGATAAGGAATACATAATTGGATGTATATTATCTCAACAGTTCTGCTTAAATACCGTTGGCATCGGAGGCTTGAGCATGTAGTGGATATCTAATATGAAACGCATTATAAACTTAATTGATAGTAATAATAGGTCACAATTTTGAAAAATTTTCTGATTATTTTACTAAGGCATAATTTTGATACATTTTCTCATTATTAAGACTTAAGTAACAAGTATTGTTACATTTGTGCACCTAATAAATATTCCTAAAGCCACTCTCAGGCTTTCGCTGCTCTCGTGGTGCCTTGTAAGCGATCGTTTGCGAGTTGTATTTTGTTATTTCCCGTATCGGATCGTTCGGCATGCAAAGCGCAGGGGGAAAAAACCCCAAAACACAACAGGACGCCTCAATGAGAACGTAAAGCTCATAAACAGCTACTTTAAACAAGCTTTTACAGTTACAGGCCTTAGTGGCTATTGGTGCTATTCTACAATAGTGACCTTAAAAGTAGAGAAGGGGAACGTTATACTGTTCACAGTGAAGTTGCGACTTCTCCTCAAAATGTATTTCTTCGCATTTTGCACTTTTAGGTAGGAAAGGCAAACAGGAAAAAACAGACGTTATTTTGTTCACCGATGACGCGATCCGTCATTAACCTGTTACTAAATCAGTTTGCAAAGTGCTACACATAGAATCCTTTGGGTTACCAAGTAAAGAATAGTAAGATAACCAAGACTTGACTTTGTTTACTTGTCTATAAATGAATTACACCCACACTCGTTGTTCACAGGACTTGAAATGTCTATCCTCATTATCTGACCCTGAGCAGAATCAGTACATCTGTTTTTATAGAGGAACCTGAATGAAAGCATAGATGCAGTTTTGTAATCACATTTGAGCAGAGCTTGACCCGGAATCAACATCACTTGTCCAAACTGTCTCTCTCATCCATTGCCAATTAAGGCTAAGGAGATTGCAATCTGTTAGACAATATGTTCTGTTCCTCTTTTCTACATAAGGACACTTACTGCACACCTGTTAAAGGGGGAAAAGTATTAAGTTTTTGGAGAGAGGTTTTTACTTTGTTCTCTTTTGTTGACTTTCTTTGTTTTGCCCCTTTTCTGCATTGTCTTGTGGAGGGGATGCTACAGAGACACCAGCATGAGATGCGTAATCAACAGGTGCCCAGTTCTCTCATCTCTAGCCATCTCGCTTCTGTTACTCGACAGGCTGTGTTCATGTAGAGAGCTAATGTAGCAAGATCTTTACTTAGTTTGTTAGTAGAGGATTGTCTGTCCAACAGATTCCAAGGAAAAACGTTTGTATAAAAAAAAAAAAAAAAAGTTGTTTTTAGTGTTTCCAACACCATGCAACTTGTCCGCACGATCGTTTATTCAAAAGAGCCATCAAGTATGTAGGAACACTGAAGCGTATGGACGCATATTAGAAACTGAGTCTGATTTGTAACGTTACTTGCGGACAGTAGCAAATACAAGAGAGATCATGAAAATAGTTGGCAATTTTATAACTCTCTTCCCTCTACAATGTCCGTCTCGGTACAAGGCTGACTGTCGGTACGAATTAACTCAAGCTATTTTCCTCTCAGAGGCAACGTCTGAAGCTGCTCAAACAGCACCCAGTGAGTCGTCTCTATTGCTGTCCCAGAATCTCTTTGAGGGAGAGAGATAGAGATAGACAGATAGAGCGTGAGAGTTAATATCTACATCTCTCTCTCTCTTCCTGTCCTCCTTTGGTCGCACAATAGTAGCAGTGGGAGAGCAGTAACGCAGCAGTTGATTACACTAAACACACTCCTCTAATGTAAGCTGTTTCTCATTCCAGTCCCTGTCCACTTCGGAAGAGCTGTAGCCAACATGTCTGCACTCAGAGAGGAAAATATGCTGTACACTGCCCAAGCAGAAGCAGAGTGTTAACATACAGCTGTCTACTAGAGTATACCTTGTTTCCTGACCTTCCTGAGCCCAGTATGAGTGTGAGTAGTAATGATAGCGCGATTACAGTAAGCACATCGCATTAATGGAAGTAGATGTTGTCCAATGCAGTCCTTGTACATCGTATTGAAGAAGAGCAGTGTGTGTGTGGGGATCATGTTCATCACTGCAGAGGAAAACACACACCGGGCTACGTTAACAGAACTATCTGGGAATGAGGAGCCCTCTGTATTGCCTAGAAAGAAAAATGAATGATGATGCTGACATGTCCTGACACCCAGCCTGATACGGACACAGAGGCTTGAAACACAGTGTCTGCCGTATCTGCTATAGTACTATAAATTTAACCGTGCAAAATCTACCAACAGTGAAATAAAAATTAGAACAACACGACTAAAGCACGTATTTGAAACGCTTGAGTAGTATTATGTATGACTGTATAATTACATACTGAGTTTGGTTAAATAATAAATTTTAAAAAAAATAATTAAAAAAACCACTTGATGGGAGTATGACATTTAGCTGTCGGACTTTGAGTGACATTCTGAAAAACAAGGTCTCCTGCAGGCTGGTTCCATCAGCCACTGCACAAATGGGCCAAATTAGCTCTGCATGGAGCCTGCTTCAGCAATCAGTGCCTAAGTGTGGGCCTCCTACTGACCCCAGCTCAAAAAGCAGCAAGAAATATACAAGAGGAAAGACATCCTCGGTGGAAATAAATCCAGGATAGCAAATAAAGTAACGATATACATGGATAAAAGATTTTTAAAAAATCTGTTACCATGAATAATTAAGTGTGGAGAAGATGAACCGATATCCAAAAGGCATAAAGTTAAATACGAAAGAAGCAGATTAGTGTAATATTTTTTCTTTTGGACAATTTTAGAGTGGGGAAAGAAAAAAAAAAAAAAAAAAATGGAAAGGAGCACCATGAAAAATTCGGGCACCCCAAGAGATTTGAACTCAGATCATTTTTACCATGCTCTCAGACCTTAATTAGCTCGTAAGAGATTAGGCACAAACATCATTAGGAAAGGCCTGTTGATGCAAATTTAGAAATACTCTGACTCCTCAAACCTCGTCCCAACAATTGCCAACCATGGGCTCCTCTAAGCAGCTGTCTAGCATTCTAAACATGAAAATAATCGATGCCCACACAGCAGGAGAAGGCTATAAGAAGATAGCAAAGTGTTTTCAGGTAGCCTCAGTTCGTAATGTAATTAAGAAATGGCAGTTAACAGGAATGGTGGAGGTCAAGTTGTGGTCTGGAAGAGTAAGAAAACCTTCAAAGATAATTGCTAGTAGGATTGCTAGAAAGGCAACTCATAACCCTCATCTGACTGCAAAAGACCTTCAGGATGATTTAGCAGATTCTGGATTGGTCATGCACTGTTCCAGTGTCAAATATGACCTTCATGGAAGAGTCATCAGAAGAAAACCTTCCTGTGTACTCACCACAAAATTCAGCATCAGAAGCTTACAAACGAATATCTAAACAAGCCTGATGCATTCTGGAAACAAGTCCTGAGTTAAAATAGAACTTTTTGGCTACAATGAGCAAAGGTATGTTAAGGATCGATCATGCTTTTGGCTTGTGTTGCAGCCAGTGGCATGGAGAACATTTCACTGGTAGAGGGAAGAATGGATTCAATTATATACCAGAAAATTCTGGATAATGATCCTAAACACACCTCAAAATCCACAATGGACAACCTGAAGAGGTACAAGCTGAAAGTTTTGGCATGGTCCACACAGTTCCCCGACCTAAACATCACCGAAAATCTGTGGATAGACCCAGAAAGAGCAGTGCATGCAAGACAGCCCAAGAATCCTACAGACCTAGAAGTCTTTTGCAAGGAAAATTGGGTAAAAATCCCCTGAAGAAAAACTGAAAGACTCTTAGCTGGCTAAAAAAAGTGTTTACAAGCTGTACAATTACAATCCTTTTCTGTTATTTTGAAACTGTAAAAGATGGTAATAAAAAAGTAATGTTGCTTAAAATATTGAAGAAATCTTTAATGTTCTGCCTTTTGAAAATCAAATCAATCATCTTTTACTCGTTTAGCCATTAATAGTAACAGAACATTTGACCAGGGGTGTGCGTGTGTGTGTATCCTCCACTAATATTGGCACCCTTGGTAAATATGAGCAAAGAACGCTGTGAAAAAATGGTCTTTATTGTTTAATGTTTTGATCTTCTGTTAAAAATATTCACAAAATACTCTGCTCTCATGGATATCAAACAATTGCAAACACAACACAGGTTTATCAAAACAAATCTTTGTTAAGTATGGGTATGCAACAATTATTGGCACCCTTTTAGTCCATACTTTGTGCTACCTCCCTTTGCCAAGATAAAAGCTCTGAGTCTTCTCCTATAATGTCTGATGATGTTGGAGAATACATGGTAAGGGATCTGAGTCCATTCCTCCATACAGAATCTCCCCAAATCCTTCAAATTTCGAGGTCCACACTAGTGGACTCTCCTCTTCAGTTCACCCCACAGGTTTTCTATGGGTTTCAGGTCAGGGGACTGGGATGGCCATGGCAGGA
>JANDJT010000002.1:23258848-23280127 GCA_024331685.1 Stegophilus panzeri | reverse complement strand
ATATGTAGTTAGTAACTGGTATTTAATAGGTAAAAGTGTAGTTCGTAACTGGTATTTAATAGGTAAATATATAGTTAATAACTGGTATTTAATAGGTAAAAGTGTAGTTCGTAACTGGTATTTAATAGGTAAATATGTAGTTAGTAACTGGTATTGAACAGGTAAGTACTTTATTGAGTATAAGTAAATATTTGCTATATTGTACATAACTGAATAGCAATGTATGTGGAAAAGCTCAGGTAGCACTCATACTGGACAAAAACCATGTAGAAATGAAAATTCCCACCTTGTGCAACTGTGTACACATGGAGGCTATGCTAATGGGAACAGGCATTCAGTATAGCCAGCCAATTAAACAGCCTTTGATTAGCTTCTAATGAGAGTACACACTCATCTCTAGCCTGGGTCACTTGTTTTGCTTTGGTGGCCTGCTACAAATGAGCTCTTTTTGCAAGGTTGCCTTCTGCTTGGTCCCCGAAAGACAAACACCTCCACAATTAGTGCCTGTAATCGTTCACCCATCACCTAGACCAAATGCACCTGTAATTACAGTGTCCCCGAGCATGTGCGCACACACAGACAGAGCAATTCACACACATTAGATGATGTATGTCATTTACAATGGTGCAGATGCATCTTCAATCACTTAAGAACGTGAAAAATATATGAAACACAATTATTTATTTATTCATAAATAATAATACTAATAACAACAACTATAATAGTAACTATTGTAATAATAATAATAATAGGTTCCACTGCCTAGTGAGTCTTACCATAATAAAACACACATGCCGAATATAATTAACCTTCTTGCCACAAAACTATTCCAAGTACTAGTTACAAGTATGGACATATGGGTGGAGTTATAAATAGTGCAGACCATCGATTGGTCAAATGCAATCAAAATCAGAAACATCCTGATAATATAAGAAGAATAGCTCTTCTACCTGACAGTAAGGACATTTTCAGAGGTAGTAATGTCGCCAAAACTTGTTTCCTTTTTTAAAAAGGAAGGTTTTTATACCACAGTGTGACGCAGTTCTCGAGTGACTGGTCGTTCGAAGTTGTGCATTATTTTCGTCTAACAGCACGGCTCGGTCAGTTATTGCGGCTGTAACATGAACGATACGTTAATATTAATGTGCTCTTTCTGATATGTTATTGCTGCTATAGTAACCGCTCATACACAGGGACTTACGCTCCACATAATCTAATCTTTCGAAAACATATTTAAAAAATGTGTTAAACTAAATGTGCAATAGTTTTTCGTTAGGAGACATTTATTTAACATTTATGGAGAGAGTTTCGGGTTGTAACGGTCAAAGAGAGCGTGAGAGCGAGAGGTGCTGGTGAGGGAACGTTATCGCAGCTATCTAGGACAGCTTGCTAGAACTAGCTTGTCTCGGACGTTCCACAACATCTAATTATAACCTGTTAAAATGTGTTACGTGTTTGTTAAGAAATTACACACTGTACGAGTTGGAAAATCACTGCAGTATAAGCAGAATAACACTCCAGGCCGTGCGGTTATGTAAAAATAACGCAGTTCGGGGGTAGTGGTACTCCGCTGCGCGTCGTGTCGCATCACGCCACAAAAATGCATTATTTTTGTACATCCGCATGTTCTGGAGTCTGTTATTCCCTGTTCATTTACGTATTTGCTGTTGCTGCTGCTTCTTATTCATTTGTTTTTGCTTGTTTCTTGTCATGCTTGATGAAGAGTCATATTAAAAACCACTGCTTTGGCAAGCTGTTCTAACAAAAACATTTCACACTGAACTTGATGTTTAGACAAGAAGCTATGTCACTTCAGGTTAATATAAAATGTGCAACATTAATTTATGACATGAATTTAATCATAGAAACATTGCTCAGCTGAGCTTTTCCACCCAATTTAAGTGCCGTATTTGACAAAGGATGGGAGGACCTGTGAACCGAGCTCTCACAATAACATCAGTTTGCAGTTTAAGTGACCGCGGCAGATTTCCTTAGTGAGACTTTATCATGTGAAAAACTGAGCTTTTCTGTCATACACAATGCGTCTCCATGATTATTAGGATCTGCTGCATCCTGTTTTTAAATGCTGCGTTATAATCCGCCAGCCAATTAATGTGGTGGATTACAGACTGCTAAATTGAGACAAATCTGCAGAGACAGCAAATTAACATAATTACCACTACGACTATTCATGACTATATATCTATCTACACAATTAAACATCCAGTAGTAGCACTCTGTATATGTATATATACACACACACACACACACACACACACACACAGTGTGCTACTACTGGATGTTTATTTGTGTTTTAGACTTCTGTTTCTCATTTGCAGGTTATGAAATTTAGCTGAATTTATTTTTAATGCTACAACACATTGCAACTGATGGGGGGGAAAAAAAAAAAAAAAAAAAAACTATTTTAAAAACTGCCAGATTTTGGGATCATTTTAAAGGGGGGTGGAGACGCAATTGAAAAAAAAAAAATTGCCGTAAAAGATCTAATCAAGGTAAAGCTAGCAACATTGGATGTGTTATAGTGCCTTCCATAAGTATTCACCCCCTTTTGAACTTTACCGCATTTTTACCGTTACAGCCTGGACCTGTAATAGACTAATACCGCGGTCACAATAGGCTTGAAGCATGCGTATTTCTGTCGGACGCAGCTGCGAATACGGCCGGGAAAAGGATATGACGACATTATACTTCCTGGCACTGAAATTTTCATATGTAATTATGTTTTACAGCAGTAAAATGTCAGACAAAATTTGAAGCAATTAAAAAATAATTTTGTGTTTCCATCTGTTAAATATACCATCTGTTCCTGTTTTCAATGACACCGCAAACCAGGCAGACTCTCTTTTTAAACTGTTTTTATAAACTTTCAAAGCGGTGTATATAATTTATTTTTTACTAAAATGGTCACGATCATCTATTGGTCACATGTCTTCACGTGGTACGATTACGCAGGTCAGAGTTCACCAAATTTGGACTTTCATCACGCAGCATAGTTTGAAAATTCTACGCATGAGCTCGTGTTTCCGGTCTGTCGTTTTCGGATGCGTTTGAATGGAAGTCAATGGAGCGCTAAAGCCTAGTGTGACCGCGGAATTATTGTGCGTCATAGCTCCTTGATCGTCATGATGCTCGCTGTTCAAGTATGTTCTCTAAAACTCTCAGGCCTTACAGGAACAGGTGGAATTAGTTCAGTTCACGTGCACACAAATGAACTCCGTTCAACTAGTTGGACTTCCGACAGGAGCTGGTCGTATTGGGGTTTTTTTGTTTGTTTTTTTTGCAGTGGGGGTTAATACATAATGCAATCACAAATTTTGTGTGTACAATATTCGGAGGAGCTTGCAATTTTGGCCAAGACGTATCATGTTACGTCATCACAACACGCATCCAGCAAAAGCCCCCTTCGATTCATGTGCGTCGAACAGCACTACAGCTAAAAGGTCTCATTTACCAACAAATATCAATGCAAACGACGGCGCAAAAAAATTTGTGCAATTGCAATTTCACCAATTCATGAAGTTTTCCACAAAAAAAAAAACGCAAAAATCTCTGCAAGTCGCATCGCAAATTTTGAAAAAGACCACAGCAAAATCAAGCATTTTTGGTCACAACAATCAAAAAAAAATCTAAGACATCCTGTATGGAATGTATATTGACCAGTGGTTCTCAAACTGCGGGCCGTGGCTCCCTGGGGGGCTGCCAGAAGGTGCCAGGCAGGCCGCATAGAAATTCTAGGACATTATTTTTTATTAAATTAACTTTACTTGTATGTAAGTCGGGATTGTGAACCGTTACACTATGATGTACATAAAAATGAGAAATATTAATAAATCAATTATACACAGCACACTAAGACACACACCAAACAGAGACATCTGTTGATAAACAAGTATTCAGTACTGTCAGCCACACACTGATAAAACCTAAGACTATTTAAACCTAAGACTATTTAAAATAGGATACGTTTTTAGACAGAGGACGTAGTCTCTTATCTGAGAAAGTTAATACAGAAGAGCCTAGTGTGGGGGAAAAAACTAAACAAAATTTGATGACTCTAGGGATCCATAAATGAATGCACCCTACACAAGGGGGGGCCTCACGCTGAAAAAGTTTGAGAACCACCGATATAGATGTTTCTCACCACTGAGCTACTTATATAAACAAAAATCTATTTTAGTTCCAGGTTGTAACACTAGAAAATATGAAAAGGTTCAAGGGGGTGAATACTTATATATCCAGGGCACTATAAATGCATACAGATAATTTCACGGCCCTAAGTAGGACATGTCTGAATACATATATTACTCGAAATATCTATTGAGAGAGAGAGAGAGAGAGAGAGAGAGAATTAAGGGTGTTGGAGTTAAGTGCCCTACATTTTTCTTGTTTAAAGTCAGTAAAGACACTAGCAGTTGGAAGGTGAACCTGTCCTGCATGTCCCTCACTGATGAGCAACAGCACTGGTGGGGACAGCTGGTCGGGTTACAAGGTCCGTGACCGCTGCCCTGTGCCACTGGCCCTACAGTTAGCGTGGGTAATGTGATCTTATGTTTGTGACAGCAGGGGCTTAGTCAACGTCTGACCTGTAAATCTAACCTGTTCTGGCGTTTTGAAAACTTTAAGAGGAAGCTTCTAGACTTCTAGACGAGAGAAAAAAAACCCACATGCATATATACAGGGTGTATAATATCGCAGCTGTAGAGGATTGACAGGGTAACCAGTGATGCGGTGCAAGTGACAGACATTGGCAGGAACAAGCCAGAACTCTCCCTAAGGAACTGTCACTGTATTGAAAGCCAAATACATCAGCACAGCAGCACTGATCTACAAAATGCCTTCTCAGTTCAGCCCCTATGGCAGCGTTTTAGTGAGACACACACACACACCTTTATCCACAGTTTATCAACCCAACCCCCCCAAAAAACAATTTCATCCATTTCCCTGGCTGCTCCCTATCATCAGCCTATTGCCTGTGAGGCAGCGTGTCACTTCCCGTTTGCGTCAGTTGCATCCAGGCTGATCGCAGGGTTTCCGAAGCAGAGAAGGGGGCTGGGGCCATCAGAAGCATTAGACATCGCCATCACACCGTGGTATGACTGATGGCTGCATCTGCCTACCTCTGACTAGCCAGTGACGGTGACAAAAAAAGCAGTGGGCGTCGGCTAACACTGACACGTGTCATAAATCAGCTGTAATTTCATCAAACTCGGCGAATGAACACAATGGAAGAGGCCTGCCAGCTGTTATCGCTTCTCATCGGGTACTCAACTTCTTCGTTCTCTCCTTGCCTGCGTTCCCACACACGTTTGCAGGTGAGAAGTGACGCCGGTGATCGGGTGCACTGGGAGAATGGTATAAGTGCATCTTTCTGAAGTCTCCATAGTCTTTAAAAAGTCAACACCTCCGTCTCACAGCCACCGTCTTTGCTAATGCGCTCATTCAACATCCCTGTGTAGCAGAGCAGCTCCCTGACAAAACGCCAAACGACATTAGCAGCCAAGTGGAGGACAGAAAACTCATCTGTCAAGCAGCTTTCCAGTGAAACTCTGTACAAATTACTTTCCAAACCAGGTCTGAGTAAGAGAGCCATACCTGAGCTTCCACCCTCACATTCCACACTGACCTGGAAAATCTCCTGTCCCTATATACATACATACATACATACATGGGACATGACAACATGCATTTTTTATTTTTATTTATTTATTTTTTACTGTGCTGCACTGTGCACATTGCTGGAAAAAAAAAAAATTCAAGATTCAGATCTCCTTACAGAAACCGGAGTGAACAAGCGCAGTTTGAATAGCAAAATGAGCGGAGCATGTCTGAGAGTGCGGGGTATATCGATAGAGGGAGAAATATTAATATGAACCGTTGGATACAATCAGCGTGTAAAGACGAATTTGCACTTGAAAAAATGTGGTGTTGGACTTGAGGGTTTCATTACTTCAGTGTGCAGATGATCAGAGACCGCAGCATCTCCCAGATCTACTTCAACACTCCTGATGTCTCCACACTCTGCTCAAAGAAAGGTAGTTAGCTTTTAGAGGAGTGACACTGGAAAAAATTGTGCTTTTATCTTGGTCTCTGAATCAGCTCTCTAAAGAAGACACAAAGAACAAAGCAGACACGACTGCGAAGAGGCCACAGGGACGGTTTAATCATCCCAAGATGAAATTACATAAGTAACATCTTTGAACATAAATAACAGCCTGCCTTGTTACATGAACCAAGCACAGATCTTAAGTGCATCACTAAAAGTCCATTCCTAAGCCTTAATACCCTTTTCCTGGTAGAGGACTAATTGTCTTCCTCCAGGAAATTACGTTGCCATCTCAGTTTGGAATCCCGCTGTTTCACTGAGGATAAACATGTTGCTCTCATCCTCAAACCACAGACCTCTATCTCTCTCCATTGTCCCTCCCCTGCATGTGGGCCTGTATGTGCCAGATTGGGAGGATTAGCCATAGTGAGCCCCTTACACCTCTTTCTCTTGCTCTCTGGTTCTGCCTGGTCTTTCTCTCGTTCCGTCCTCACTGAACAAAAGCGGATTTAAGCCATTAAAGGTGTGATAATCCCAGCAGGATGGGGCGGCAGAGGATCTGCCCATAGACAATCGCTCACTCTCTCAGCAGAGAGGAACAGAGGATAAAAGTGAGGACGAGATGGTAGCTGATTTAAAACCTTTAAAGCCCCCAAAAACACAGAATGATCCACAATCTGGAGCCATGAAGCATTGCTCTCGTACAAAGCACTAAATATAGTTAATATATAGGTATTGGTCTGATACAAAGATTGTTTACTCATACTCAAAAAAAGTTCTGTTATCAACATCCAATACTATGTGATACTATGCAACGTAAACCTAATGTATGTTGTTGCTCTGAAAAAAAAGCATCTTCCTACAATCAGTACATTTACATGTGCAACAATACTCTGATTAAGAAGCTACCATGTAAACAGCAATTTTTTATTACCTTAATCTGATTAAAGTCATACTCGTAGTAAACACAAATGGAATTAAGACATGCGGAGTATTCCTGTTTTAGTCGCATTATCGACGTGTATTACAGACATGTACACACCTTAATCACACTATTAACGTCGTGTGGGAGTTTTCACTGCATTTTGTGACAGGACGCGTACACACACGGCAGCGCTCAACCGTTTGACGTCAAACAAGAGAACACGGCTGCGTCCCAAACCGCGTACTTACCTACTATATTGTAGGCGAAATACATGTATATTAGCTACTATATAGACGGTAAGTATGCAGTTTGGGACGCAGCCCACGGCTTCAAGCAGTCATCTATTTGCACGTACAGCATGACAAATAATTTACCGCACTTGAAGCTTTCATAAAAATTAAAAATTAAACACTTGAAACTGTATACGGTTCCATAACGAAGACCAACTGTATGTCGATACGTGAAATTCTGGAGGGAACGTGGGACGGCGCGGCGTGGGGACGTAATGACGTGTGCTGTTATAACATGTAAAACGGGAACATTAAAGGAATATTCTAAACAAAACTCATGTAAACACCTTAATCAGAATACTGTCTTATTCAGAATAAGCTCAATAATTAGATTACTGCTGTCCATGCAAACGTAGTCAGTGCAAGTAACCCGAAAAAACAAATTAAACCAACTCAGTTCAAGAGTTCATTTCTAGGCGCACACAGCAACACCCTGCACTACAGCAAATGTTTTCTGGGTGGAAAAAATGTCTACACAAAATGTGTGGCAAGTGAAATTAGCAGCTCTTACCTGCAAGGCAGTCTGACACGATGATTACAATGACATATACACTATATAGACAACGGTTTGTGGACACCTGACCATCACACTCATATGTGCTTGTTGAACATCTCATTCCAAAATTGGTTTCCCCCTTTGTTGCAACAACAGCCTCCAATCTTTTGGGAAGGCTTTCCATTAGACTTTGGATTTTGGCTGTGGGGATTTGAAAAAGAAATACTAGATTTAATGCTACTGATTCTAAAGTTTAGTAGCATTAAGCGTTAAGGCATTCCTTACATTAATTAGCCACATGCAGTATGTTTAATAAGCTGAAACGTCACGAGAGAACTGAAAGTTAGCGGACATTGGAAATGGAATTTTGTGTATGCAATGTGGGTTATTTATTTATTTGTTTAAAAAAAAAAAAAAAAAAAAGACAGAAAGAACCAAATTATTTGATTTGACAGAATAATGTGTTCAAATAAATTCATGGGAAGCTTGTTGAGTTGTAAATTTCAGTATTCATAGCATTGCTACCTGGACTTTCAAAGCTTTGATGTCTCTCATATTTTAAAAATAAATAAATAATAATTTAAAAAAATTATATAGTCTGCACTCAAAAAGAAATGCGTAATACTAAGGTCACAAGAGTGTTATGCTATAGAGCCATTCACAATTGCTATACATCTGTCAAGGCCCTGAGTTTCTATTGCTTTCAGGCTGAGGCATGCCAGCATATGGTGATATTCTGATAGTGAGGGTAGACGGAACACGCTTCACATTTGTGTCCTAACAAGAACATGGAGACCATCACTGGAAATGTCGCGGTGCCAGGTGAGCGGCTTCGAGTTCTGGAATATCGATGCGGTGTGAAGTAAAACAGCTGCTCACCTACTCAGAGATATCTGCAGTCGAAATCTCTCTACAAGGAAGGAAAGTTCATGCAAAGAGGTGGCTCTTTGCCAAACGCACACAGCATCACTAATTATTCTCATCTCCAGTCAATACCTAGTGCTTCAGAGCAAAAGATGGGACATGAAGGTCCATGAAGAATAACAACTATGCTCTGATGTGTGTGTGTGTGTGTGTGTGTGTGTGTGTGTGTGTGTCATGACATTATAAGGATTAAAATTTTAAAGTGAACAGCATAATGTCTTCAACATTGTTAGTGTAATTAAACACTGCTAACACTATTAATCTAAAGAGGAATTATGTAATCAACAAAGGGCCTATTAATGAGATTCAATGCATGCCACAATTGCACATACAATACAATGCACGTGGGTACACACACACACACACACACACACACAATCAGGGTGCTGCAGCTGTAATTTGCCTCCGCATTAGTCTGTATTGCATTAATGAGTTCTCTCTCATCTCAGGCCAATTTGAACGCAAACACCAGAGATGTTAATACAGTAGGAGTCTTGCATGAAGGAGACAGATAATTCCAACGTAAATATTATTGTTTGAGGAAATCGTGCAGGGTTAGCTTGAGCCACTGGAAGACGACTCGCTGGTGTGGCCATCTCGCTTGGACTTATTTAAACAGCTTTCTGTCGGTTTCGGTTTCTTTGTCCGTTTCTCCAAATTTCAACAAACAGAAGTCTATTTGGTTTTCTTATGATGGTAAAGGGAAGTCTGCTCATACATGAAATAGCAGGATACATCCTTTACCTATTAACTCGTATTATAATGAATAAGTTTAATATCTGCCGTGGCTTTAGACTGGAGTTTGGGTATCCCAGGAGTGAAAGAGAAGGAAGAGTAAGGCTGACAGATTTGTTAACCTCCCGAGACCAATACGCAGTGAAATGTCAGGCAAGGCAATTACTAAGCTGAGACCATTTACCTCTCTTTCGTGAAAAACAGTGCTGCGTACATGCAGCAACAGTTTTAATGATCTAACACAAACAAGCACAACAGGAGGCAAGGGCAATGAAACACCTAGTGCAGAAGCCACATTATACCAGATGGAGCCCTTTTTAGATATGTGGCAAACAGAAGGTTCAATAATGTTCTGAGAGAGACAGAGAGAAACAGCAAGAAAGTGTGTGATCGGAAAAAAAAAAAGAAACTGACAAAACAAAAATCAAGTACTACCAAACCACCAGCACACCTTGCTGATGGCCTAGTGTTGGGAGCAGGATGTGAGATGAGAAGTGAGGTGTAGGGAAAAATCCCTCAGCGGGTCATTCTGAGAGATCTGAGAAGCAGGCCTGCCTAATTTATACCTAAGAGAGAGGTGATCAGAGACTACTTTGCCCTAATGAACTCCCCCTGCCTGGGGCAGCTGGGCTAAAACTAAACCCCAGGGCTTTAAGGAGAAGACGATTGAGACCAACAGGAAGCAACAATGACTCATGAGCACACACTCCAACTCCACCCATTAGACTGTCCTGAGGTGGATCCATCTCAGGTACAGTACAGGGTTGTTGGGATGTGGACAGGGTTTTGGAAAACTGCTAAGAACCCACCACTCCCTCTTCCCTCCACCATTCCAGACTGATTACATTTTGGCTGGGGAGAATATGATAAAGTGAGTTCAGTCTAACCCACAAACACGCTTCATTACACACAATAAAAGCCAGTGGAGCTAGATTGACTTTCGCTACACCAACAAACATCATGGCAAATAGAAAAAGCCAGGTCAGATAAATGGCAATCAAGCCAACAGAAATGTCTTATTGACTATTTTCATGAACATATCTGATTGTGTGATACAGGAGAACTATTGATTTTAATCGAAAATAAAAACAGACTATATATTGGTCATAATAAATGTCTAATGAATGAAATATTTTTTATTTATTAATATTCCCGGGGTGTTTTTATTCTGTTAAAAATTGTTTTCTGTAAAAAGCGGTTTCCCTTGAGCTCTCTGGTATTCAAGCCAGGGAAAGTGACAGCGAAGAAGTGCTACTGTTCAGGAAATCTTGTTGGATAGCTGAATAGGAGTTAGAGGAGATTTCAGCATGACATACAGCACAGTACATACCAAGACATAACACGTTAACTCTGAATCAGATGGCAAAGAGGAACTGAGCCATTCTCCATAGCCATTGGTTGCATAGTCAGATGTGTCATTTTGCTCCATGGACTCCCAGTTATGATGGATGTAGCATTCTTGCCCTTAATTTACACCAGAAGCATCACGTGAGCGTCACGTCAAGAGTCACATCACGTCAAGCCCTCAGTCAGTCTACACTGGGCGAGACACAGGTGCATTTCTGTACGAGTTACTGGAAGCAACAGTGCACTTTGATTTTAATCTGTCTTAACACCCCCAGCATTTGATTGCCATTAATGAGTAGGTGAATTCACATTCCTGTTGTTTTGAGGGAAATATCAACTGTTTAATGTTTAATAATGGAATAAATCTAGTTCGAGAGCTACCAGAATCCACTGCGAAAACCACACCCACCTTCTCAGCCAACCTGAGTGAATCCCCGTTTCCTACTTATATCTACCTGTTGCTCATTATTTCCTTGTTTTCCTGTATAGATTTCCCATAGCATGTATTTCACATTGCTATAAAAAGAAAAAGAGAGGGAGAGAGAGAGAGAGAGAGAGAGAGAGAGAGAGAGAGAGAGAGATAATCTGCTCTGGACTCCACCATAGCAGGTGCACAGCCACATGTTTTTGCCAAACTGCCATATAGAGGGTGCTAATACAACAGACGTAATAGATCTTAATACAAGCTTTAACACATTTCAGCGTTTCCCATTGCTCAACCCAGCTAGTAACACAACCGTAGCTACAAATCGGTCACAATTACAACAAACTCCTCCAGCTTGTGCCATTATTCATACAGAAAACCGAAACAATAGTACTTCAATCAAGATTTAGCTGAGATGCAGACCAGAGAGCTGTAATCATGTGTGATTTCTGAAGTAGCCAAATTTCTGCCCAGGCTCGGTCAGCTCCCCCAGATGTCTGACAGTACAGTACAGTTGGGCAGTGATTGTGTTCTTTATCACACTTCCAGATTAACTGTCACAACCCAATTTGTCACCATTACCACTACACGAGCAAAGAGTAAAGCAAAGGTGGCGGGAGACTAAGCTGGCACTTGGAAAAGCTCAAAGGCTTGGGTTGGGTGTTAGAAAGAGAAAGAACATAGGAGTAAGATAGAGAGAAAAGAAGCAAGCTATCTAAAAAACAAAATAATAATAAATAAATTTAAAAAATTTAGTCCGTGAAAATTCTGCTTTGAATACAAATCACCTTAAGCTTCAAGCTGTGTTCGTTAATGCTTACCACTCACCCCCTTTTTTTTCCCCTCCCTGTGTGTGTAAATTCACACCAATTTAGCCCTATCCTCCCTCCAGAGTATCCAGTGCAAGGTTTGGAGTGTGGCTGTGTGTGGTGACTGACACTTCAGGGTGGGAAGCTCTAGCTAATGCTTTTGCGTCGCCCGGTAGCTTCGGTTTGGGGAGAGATAGATGAGCTGCTGTACGAGGGCTATGTCTGCACGCAGCTCTGAGATAAGAGGGAAAGTAAAATTCAATTAACACAAAAAGCATGGGGTCTTGTTCATCGTATCCCCTCTAACCATATCAGCTGTTGTACACCGCTTCATTTTCTTTGCTAGGACAGTGTACTGTGTCAACATGGCCACCAATGGCAGAAGGTTTCAGTGCCTCTGTGTGAAGGTAATGACAGATCCAGCCTGAGAAAGAAAACCCTCCAGTGCAAACTTTCACCATTAAAGCATTGCACACCTCGAGCCCCTCTTGGACGCTACATTCCTTTCTTTTTCTCATTATTTTCCATATTTTACCCACTAAAATCTTTTCCGCCTTATCTTAAACCCGTTCCTTCCCATTAGTCCCAATTTTCACTCGCTGTCTCCCAAGAAATGTTGGCTTACCCACCACAGTTTCTCTCCCATTTCTACCTTAATTTTATCCAGACCTGATCTCAGGTTGTCCATCTGTCTAAGTGGTAGGATCCTCATGTGTGTCGACTAGAAGTAGGAACGAGATCCACCAAGAGATTCACCTACAGATCAGCCACAATTCTCTCTCGGTGTTCAAGGACATCCTGTCCATTTCCACTGACCTAGAGTCTGCTGTGAGAAATAGCGCCCAAAAAGAAAAGAAAAAAAAAAAAAAAAAAAAAAGCACAAGAGATCAGCTTACAGCCAGTGTGTTTCTTTTATGCCTGTATGAGAGAGAGAGGGGAAAGAGGGCACAAAGGGGAGAGAGTTGGACAGACATATACAGAGAGAGCCATAATCAGCGAAAGGATGAAAAAGAGATAAGAGGTGGTTGTAGGAGGGAAGGGAAAGATCAAGAACACAAGAGATCAAGACAAGAGAGGGAAAAAGAGAGATAAAAAAGTGCATGATACTCAGAGACCAGATGTAAAGCAGGACACACTCTGAATAGAGAGAGCAGCTATGTCAGAATGGCCTCCAGCAACATTTCAGTGCTTGGGATAAATCATGTTGCGTGTCTTTTTTGCAGCAAACCACACAGGATGGCAACGATGCCAGAACACTCTACATCAAATGAACAGAGAGAAAAGCCTCTGACCAAAGCAGCACACCACCTCTGCACACTGTTTGCCATCAGAGTGGGTAAGTTTGAGCTAGAGGTGTGCATTAGGACAGGTTTTTATTCACAAGAGAATGGGAGTATCTTCAGATCATGGGACAAGGAAAGACAGAATAGGTTCCGTGACTGCTACTTCGCAGGTCGGAATGATGTCATTTTCATCCTCAAAAAACAGCTAGCCAGCTAACAGTGATGGGTGATGCATATTTTCCTCCTCAGACAGCAATCTGTGTAGTCATTGTTCTAGATTTAACAAGAGAATATACACTTCCCGAACACTTCATCTTTATTAGGAACACTATACTTATACTGAGTAGGGTCTCCCTTTACTCTCAAAACAGCCTCAATTCTTCATGGCGTGGATTCCACAAGATGTTGGAAACATTCTTTGAGATTCTGGTCCATGTTGATATGAATGCATCACGAAATTCCTACAGATTTTTCAGGTGCACTTTCATGCTGCGAGTCTCACTTCCTACCACATCCTAAAGGTGTTTTATTGGGTTCAGATGCAGTGACTTGGAAGACCATTGAAAAACTGTTGTCCATGAAAGCAGATGACTTTTGCTTTGTGACATGCTGGAAGTAGCCATTAGAAGATGGTAAACTGTTGGTATGAAGGATGCACATGGTCAGCAGCAATACTCAAATAGTCTGTGGCATTCAAGTAATGATTGATTGTTATTTACAAATTCTGACCCTACCATCTGTGTGTCTCAGCAGAAATCGAGACTCATCAGACCAGGCTACGTTTCTCCAGTCTTCAACTGTCCAGTTTTGTTGATCCTGTGCCCACTGTAGCCTCAGCTTTCTGTTCTTGGCTGACAGAAGTGGAATCTGATGTGGTCTTCTGCTGTTGTAGCACATCCGCCTTAATGTTCGACATGTTGTGCATTCTGAGATCCTTTTCTGCTCACTACAAATTGCACAGAGTGATTATTTGAGTTACTGTAGCCTTTGTCAGCTTGAACCAGTCTGGCTATTCTCTGTTGACCTCTCTCGTCAACAAGGCGTTTCCATCTGAAGAACTGCTGCTCACTGGACATTTTTTTCTTTATTGCACCATTCTGAGCCATTCCGCTGTGTGTGAAAATCACAGGAGATCAGCAGTTATAGAAATACTCAAACCACCTTTTTTGGCACCAACAAATCATGCCACGGTTAAAATGACAGGTCACATTTTCTCCCCATTTTGATGGTTGATGTAAACATTATCCAAAGTTTCTGGCCCGTATCTGCATGTTTTTATGCACTGCACTACTGCCACATGACTTATGGCTGATTAGATAACTGCATAAAAGAGTAGGTGTAAAGGTGTTTCTAATAAAGTGCTCAGTGAGCCTATCTCCATGTTGACTAATCTACAGTATAACTCATTTAAATATAAGCACTACTTTGTTTACGCCTGATGTTGTGAGCAGCCATGTTAATCCGTCGTCACTCTGTAAACTAGGAACGGACCCGGAGTTCAGAGGACTACGCCAAGTTGACGAGTTTCAAGTTGAGGAGGTGTTCTCTTTGGCTTTTCTTGGTTTGTGGCTGCGACCTTGTTGTGACCTTGAGTTGAACTCGGCATAATGACTAGTTCCTTCACGTCAGGTTTTTATTTCCACTCAGAAAGAAGAGACTACATTCTGCTGTCTTGTTATCTATTGAGTCATGCTTCCACAATGTTTTGGTGTTTGGTGTTCACCTACACAAACTTAGTCCAAAGCAAAGTGACTTACTACCAGACCTGAACACCTCTTTCAAATCCTCATGTCCTTAACCATTCCAGTGAACTGATGGAATAGAGTTTTACTTAAACTTTGTTAAGGTCATTATCACCACAACACTCTAAGACGAAAAGGAGGGAAGGGGGGGGGGGGGGGGGATGCTTTTTGTGGTCCATATGGAATCAAAACCTCTGTTTATACTCAAAGAATACAAGAATGTGCAGAGAAAAGAAGGAAAGATGATGTGATTATTTAATACAGTTCAAAACTACAAAAAAACCAAAAAATATTTTACCACACTGTGCTGAAAAGTAAGGTCAGTTACTTGATATTAATCGGTATTGATTATTGTTTATAGAACTGTTGTATAAAAGCAGTATCGCACATGCAACTCAAAACTTATCATTATTAAGCTGTTGTACTGAATATCAGCAAGGCTGTGGACACGAGGCCGCAGGTAATCACAGCCGGGCTGATATTCAGTACAACACAACAGTAATTATAAGTGAGTTTGCGCTTTATTCTCAGTACAAGCAAACAAAAACATATATTGTAATGGTAATAATTAAACATGCTCTATAGGTGCAGTAGATAATGTAGAGAATAGGTTGAACAAAAGCCAAGTCTAGTCTTTTAATGTTAATGTAACTGTACATCCTCACAACAAAGCAGCCCATTCACTTAAAAAGGAACTGTGATTCTGGACACAACAAGTAGGCAACAACTGACCCTTCTGAATTGAGATTTTCTCCACTTCATGCAAATTTAGTCGTTACATGATTAACCAACAAATGATTGGTTCCAGTAACCTCCTCATGTCAATACCTATACCTTAAAATGGCAACTTCCTTCCAATTCAATCACAGGTTATTATACGTTGTCATGGTTAGTCACAGTGTACGATCGGATGGTAACCTCAGAGCTGACCTTTTCAAAATACCAATAAAAATGCTGTTTTTTGGCCGAGCACACTGCCTGTCCTTACAGTCACTCTCACTTTCAGATTATAACGACAATGTGATAAAGAGCCTACTGACAATGTACAAGATTTTATGGAAATGCCGTCCTTGAAAAAAAACTCTCCTATTTGGATTGGATCCATTTGACATGAGAAGGTGGGGTAAAGTAATTATTATTGGAGCATCTCAGGGATCTGAATCTTTTTAAAAAAATTTATTTTAAAGGACTTATGCACCTAGAACGATTACAACATATTTTTAACTTCTATAAAACCACCGGTGAAAAAATAATCCCTAGTGAAACACAGTATATAGTGTTCGAATTGATATATCAGTAAAGATTCCATTATATCCTGTGGGAAGAAAGGAAAGGGTAATGTTCAAACACAATGCACACTACAACAAGAGCTTATAATAAAGGTCAAAAGAATCAGTTCATATTAAAACGAGGTACATGAAAACAATGCGTACGTTGTGACACGGGATACAGAGATCGCTTATCCCAGGTGCATCGATCTTAATTACTACAGACCTCCTCCAGCAACAGTACTTTTGATTCGTTTGATTCCTTACGGTCCTTGTTATTATGTACGAAGATGTGCAAAGAATTTTTTCTTTTTTCTTTTTAACAAACATTTCATAATAAATATTTCTTTTCGTTTTCACAGCCTGTTAAATGTTTTTAACTCGTCAGTTAACACCATGATATCATGAGGAAAATGGAGAGCTATTTTTGACAATAAGTTTGGAGAATATGTAGGAGGGTTACAACGTCCACATCGAGAACTTCCTCTATCTGCTAAAGTGTGTGTACGCACCTCTGCGCCGAGCTCCACGGCGCATCGGCACATTAGCATGTTTAATAACTTCTTTATTAACCTATCATCAGCATGTTTATTAACCTGAGCACCCAGTGAATACACCACAGACCTACACTTGTTTAAAGTTCCTCCACTGACCCGTGAGAGCTTACATACCCATTTATTAGTGTTGCACCACCACACACACACACACACACACACACACACACACAATACTTCCATGAATGTGCAGGTTCTACACCCTCTGTGTACTGGCTTTAATTAGCCTTTGTAAAACATCTCTCCCACTACTTACTCCACACAGGACCTGACCAAACACAAACTCCTCTCTTACACACACACACGGTGTATTTATAAAAAAAAAAAAAAAAAAAAGAAAGTGGGGGGGGGGACTTCATTAAAAAGGTGAGCCAACAGAACCAAGCACCACTCCAAAAACCCCAGAGAGGGTTTTTAATACACACACTGGCTCTAAGCAGCCCTGGGTTTTTAATGGATTAAATTAGATTCTTCGTGTCACTAGGTCTGTCTCTGTGTGTGTCTGGATTTCTAGTTGTGTAAGTAACTGTGCGTTATATCTGATAGCACTTGAAAGTGTGTTCAGTCCGGGTTCCTGTACAGGCACTTTCTGAATTAATCACTCATCCTAATAAAATGCACAAGGCCTGTATGTGATGTTCAGATGATGTATGGCTCTGAAATACCAATAAATCAAGAGTTTTGACATTCCAACTTTTAGAACAATGACATGTAGCATCAATTAGAGAGCGGATGTGGGAGAGAGAAGTGCTACCCCCCCCCTGTCTGAGAGCTGGTGATTAACTATTGCTTTCCATTTTCTCTGGTTGCCATTTGTGCTGGAAAAAAGGAGAAAAATGAAGCGAAGATTCTCTGGCTTTGATAGCAATTATAAAGTAAAACATCAGAGACTATCAATAAACATCAATGCCTTAAAAACTCGAACACATTGTTAAAGTATATAGAAATCCGCTGTGTGTTTCTTCCATCGGTGATGATTAGACACTGGTTTTATTTGAAACACGAGATTTTGTCAGAAGGAGAAATATGAAGCTGCAAAGGCTGGAATACGGCTATGGATATTTCCACACGGCTACCAAAGTGAATTTAAATTGCTAAAGCATACATATACACCAATCAGCATACACTTTAAAACCTCCTGCCTAATATTTTGTAGGTCCCCCTTGTGCCGCGAAAATACCCCTGGCCCGTTGAGGCATGGACTCCACAAGACCTCCAAGATGTTAGGAGCAGATCTTTTATGTCCTGTAAGTTGCGAGATGGGGCCTCCATGGATCGGACTTTGTCCAACACATCCCACAGATGCTCAATCAGATTGAGATGTGAGGAATTTGAAGGCCAAGTCAACACCTTCCTGGTGGTACGTGTCAAAGTAACATCCACATGTACGCCAGGACCCAATGTTTCCCAGCTGAACATTGCCTAGAGCATCACACTGACTCCACCAGCTTGCCTTTTCCCCATAGTGCATCCTGGTACATCCCCAGGTAATGACACACGCACACCCGGCCGTCCACATGATGTAAAAGAAAACATGATTCATCAGACCAGGCCACTTTCTTTCATTGCTCCATGGTCCAGTTCTGATGCTTACGTCCCCATTGTAGGTGTTTTCGGTGGTGTACAGGGGTCAGTGTGGACACTCTGACCGGTCTGCAGCTACACAGCTCCATACGCAGTGTGCTGTAATGCACTGTGTGTTCTGACATCTTTCTGTCATAACCAGCATGAACTTTTTCACCAGTTTGTGCTACAGTAGCTCTTCTGTGGGATCGGACCAGACGGGCTAGCCTTCGCTCTCCACGCGCATCAACGAGCCTTGGGCGCCCATGACCCTGTCATCGGTTGTCCTTCCTTAGACCCCTTTTGGTAGGTACTAACCACTGCATACCGGGAACACCCAACCCCAGAACACTGGGAACACCAAGTTGCCTAGCCATCACACTTTGGCCCTTGTCAAAGTCGCTCAGGTCCTTACTCTTGCCCATTTTATCTGCTTCCAACACATCAACTTCGAGAACTGACTGTTCACTCGCTGCCTAATATATCCCACCCCTTGACACTGTAACGAGGTAATAACTGACAGGTGAAGTTATTCACTTCATGTTATTGCTGCTTGGTGTATAACATATTTACACCTTGACTCTATTAATGCTCGATTCTGATTGGAAGAAGGCGTTTATTTATTTTCTTTAACAGCAGCTCTCACAACAGTTCCTGCAACTGCAATGTTTAGGGACATATTAATGTGTTCATTCTAACATGTTATTGTTCCTATAGTAACAACGTACACAGGGAAGGAGTCTCCATTATCTCCAGGAAAAAAAAAGAAAAGAAAAAGGCTTCAGAACGGAGGGCTTTCCGTTTTCTCTAACATAAGCTGCATTTTTCTCTTAATAACTTCGAGAGAGAAAGTAAGAGGCTGGTGAGGGAACGGCTCTTTATCACTGTTATAGCATAATTGATAACAGGAACTATCTTGTTCTGCAGACGTTCCACAACATTAAACACAACTATAAACAAATAAAAACTACGGTGTGTCACTCTTAAATGAATTTTTTTTTAAAAAAGTTCAGAAATTACTGTGGGATAAAACAGGAATAAAACACTCCGAGATGCCCTGCTATTGGAAAATAATCAACTTAACAGATCACACCACCCTGTTGTTAATTACTTTCCTGTAACAGAATACTCCTTCGTGTTTTTCTTCTTTAATCATCAACAGCGATGCGTTTCCCTATGCTGAGAAATATCAACATTGTGTCACAACTCTGAGCCAGTAAGCACAAACTGTTTATGTAGAATATTCCCTTAAGCACTAACTGAAAGCAGCACATGCTTGCAGACGCTTCCATAAAGCTTCGTACAGTCTGGAAGCCTCAGTGGAATAATGTGCTCTGAATCTGCAGTCTCGGCTGGCTAGGTCTCCGAGCACCACTGTTTCTTAAAGCCTATTAAAACAGGCAGGGGCAATTACTTTGACACTAGAACATATTGGGGAAAGTTCATATTTCACCCACACTCCTTCATACACTCAGTCCAGCAACTTTCGGTGTGTAATAGCTGAGGCTGCCTCAGGACAAAATGAGTGAGCTAGTATTGAGGGGAAAAAGAAAAAAAAAAAAAGCCTCAACTGAACCTCATTTCCTCCAAATAAATTTTTAGACTTAGGAAGAACATTTCATCCTAAACGCATCATCAGCAAAGATCAGAAACCAGAACTGTCTAACATCAGTGCCAGATCTTCTAAGCAAAAATGTATCTGGGCAGTTTATAGCTTGAGAAATGATCAGTTTAAACATCTTGACATCTCATGATGCTCAGATATACGCTTTATTCCCTTCATGCTCTGCTTCTGCTTTCCCGTCAATCAATAATGATTAGTAACAGAAGCTGAATGATGATAGTAGCGGATCTCCATTAATTAAGACAAAAAACAAGAGCTGTGGCACTTGAGTTTCACAAAGTAAACAACAGCGTTACAAACGTTCCATAAAAGCAGCGTAGTCGAGTAAATCAGCACACAGCAGAGATTCCCAGTAGGAACCGATAAGGTCATTGCATGTGTCCATTAAACCCAGTCGTAAAACCTTTAGTTGCGGTCCATGCTCCTTCACTCATCCAACTGTGAACATTCCCAGGGTTTAATTTACCGAGTGCTCGCTGACCTTTCCTGGCCGACTGCAAATCCATTTTAAGCTCCAATTTAAAAAAAAGTTACATCATCATTGTGAGGTCAGGTATTAATAAGGGAATCATGCCTAATAGATTCGTAAAGGGAGAATGGTTCACTGTTACGTCTGAGTCCAGACCTCCACTTGGAGTTCTCAGTCACACACAGACACTGAAAGACCGGTGATACACTTGCAGAGTAATGTTGCGTACGTGTGTGTGTGTGTGTGTGCACATTGTTCACACACTTGCCAGTGCATCTTTTATGAATCTGGAGGATAAAAAGCGATATCCAGATATCAGAGTCAAAACAATTCTGGTCTCCAGGGAAATTCCTGATTGACCTGAAGAACGTTAGCAAATTCATTGCAGCTGTTTGGGGATGTATATTTGCCGATGTGGAGAGGTCATGCAAAGCTTTCTGCTGATGTTGTGGTGGTTGTTATAATCTTGTGAAACACATATTATACTACAATATTTATACTACAATTTGAACAAGTCATATACACCACATATATTTAGAAACCATACAGATTAATAAATAATAATGTGATCAGAGACACACGTAGAGTTTAGTTACACTATATGGCCAAAAGTCTATGGACACCTTACCATCATACTCATAAGTGCTTGTTGAACATACCATGTTAGATTTAATTTCCTTTTGCCGTTATAATAACCTCCACTCTTCTGGGAAGGCTTTCCACTAGATTTTGGAGCGTGGCTGTGGGGATTTGTGTTCATTC
>JANDJT010000002.1:23237535-23248605 GCA_024331685.1 Stegophilus panzeri | reverse complement strand
TATATGTGTGTGTGTATATATGTGTGTGTATATATGTGTGTATATATATATATACACACACACACACACACACACACACACACCCCTGCAATCTACAATGGTCTATTTTTACTCAGCATTGCAGGGCTAAAAGTACACACCAGCCAGTGCTAAAAGAACGCAGTAAAACCAGGCGTGAATATCAATCACATATTGCATTGTTCAACACTGAGGGAGCAGCACAGAGAGCCAAACCTCATCCAATCACAGCACTGTCTGTCTGAGCGCGCATGCCAGAGGACACTAGAAAGACACTTCTTGACACCCACGTCATTACCAAGCTTAGTGCTGAACTCTGCTATACACAATCCAATCTAATCCAGGCCAATTACAAAGATCTGTTATCCGACACGTACACTGCGCTGAACACTTAATCTGGAGAACAGACCAGGATGGAGTGAAAAGGGAAAGGTGGGAGGCTACTAATATTTGACCTTAACACCGTGGTTGCCTTTTATTACCCTGTACAGTGGGTGGGTGTAGAGAATGATGGATGGAGGGATGGATTAATGGACTGATGGATGGATGGACAGGTGAGTAGTTAGGTGGAAGATAAATAAGAGAACAAGAACACGTCAGAGGAAAGGGGAAAAAAAAAGAAAAAAAAAAAACAGAGATGAGATGAGAAAGCTAGAGGAGGGAACCTGCTGGGCCACTGATGGAGGAGACAGAAAGGGTGAGGAGAGTTTAATAACAGAGAATGAAGGGGGATGTGGAGGTGTGAGAGAAAAACATGTGGGATGATTTAGTGGCCAAAAGAACTATACCAGACTGACCAATTTGGTGGACATTTGGTTCTCTCCTTACTCTCCATTAAGATTTACAATTAAATGTCTTTATATTTCTTTAGAAGATTAAAGATTCTGTACACATTTTTACCATCAAATCAGCTGCTTCTAATCAGTTTATAATGCCATGGTACCTGTGATATCTCAGAAAGCTGTATTGTCACATAACTTAGCATAAAATTGATATTATACCATCACGTTCGCCTAGGCTCATGATTAATGACGGCAATCAAATCAAACCCAAGCAGACTGCACACTGTGCTCTGTGGAAAAAAACATTACAGTGAGAAAACTACAGCATTCACCTACAACATCTTAAACATATAACTCGGCTCAAGGAGTTTGTTGCTAGCAGCCCATAGCAACAAGCAACACAACAGCAAATGCTGGCTAGGTGAATTAATGTCTACAGACAATGCCAGGTGTGTGTTTTGACGACAAAGGATTCTGACACGATGAAACCATTGAGAGAAAAAACATCTGTACAGAAGAGCTTTCCCCAAGTAGAATAAAGCCCGCTTTGGTCCAGTGCAATGCTACGCGATTCACGGTAACTAAACTGGCTAACTAGTTAGGGTGACCATATTCCGGTTTTCCAAAAAGAGGACACCTTTTATTTACACTATTAGTGTCACTTAAATATATATAAATAAAATCGGTTTCACTCCGTCCACGTTTGACGTTTTTCCCTACATTCCTTTGAATGTCCATGGGATAAAATTTTAAGGTCCGAAAAAGAGGACATGTCCGGGGGAAAAAGAGGACATGTCCGGGGGAAAAAGAGGACGTTTGGTCACCCTATAACTAGCGCACTTCATTTACAGCGAACATTACAAAAAACATGTACTTGGTCTGGGGGGAAAAAAAAAAATGCTATGGATGCATCCCTAAAAACAACTCTAGCAGAGCGAGAAGATCCATGAAGGTTGTAGCTACATGATGTCATTCATTCACACAGATATATGTGCCTGAATGGAGCACAAAATGTGGTATGCTTCATAAAGTAGCTCCTTAAGGAAAATCAAATATAACCTGATCAAAACCCAACACAAAAATGCCTAAGAGATTCTGAAAAAAGGGACACACTAAATACAAGATGTTCTAATCAGTAAGCGGTCTGTAATTACCTCCTATCTGACCTTTGCAAATCCCCATATTGAGATCTTTTCTCTTTCACTCCACAGCTTACGAACAGATACACAGAGCTGAGCTCAGCTTCCCTACCCGACTTGTGTCGCTCTGTCAAAATGCCAGCTGCCAATCTGATCTGACAAATGCACATCATGATTCCAAAGTCATTTTTAGACCATAAAGGTCAAATATTCTTGTTCTTGGGACAATAGGATAAGAACGTTTATTTCTTTAACATGCAGTATTCAGTGGATGTATCCTGCAGAAATTCTGGTATCTGTATACTGTAATGTTCCCCCCCCCCGACCTTGAAGGCCAACCTTTCCTTTACACGCACACACACACAATGCATGATAACACTATCGTCAAAAGGGCTTGGATTAGCAATTTTTATGTCTGATTGGATTTACAAAAACAAAAGATTCCAGTGTTTAATACGTTAAAACATGTTAAATAAAAGACAAAACAGCCAGTACCAATATAAGCATAGAATCAACACCGCAAAATATCCATATTCTACCCATAAAAATGGAAGCATTTGTATTTGTACATTTCATGAAATTTCATTTCACTTCAAACATGTTTTCCCCAAGAGCAAGAATTCACTAATTCTATGAAATAATGCGCTTCTTGAGATGCCTAAATACAAAGTCAATTCACTGTAAAATCACTTTTACATGAGGTGTGATTTTAGTCATGCGACCTTGGTGGATGTTACACTTTAGAAAAGAAAGGTTCTCTTATTGTCGAGTGTGAGTGTCCAGAAATCTTAAAGCAGAAATACCCAGTAATGGCTATTTTGGTCTTTAATGATCAAAAGGTGCAGGATCTTTATTAGTACCTAGAATAATGAAGGCTACAACAGAGGGTAGAGCTTTCTCTTATAAAGCCCAACAGTTTTGGAACAGCCTTCCAATTTGTGTATGGGACTCGGACATGGTCGCGGTCTTTAAGTCTAAACTAAAATCCTGTTTGTTTGGTCAAACTTTTTGTTAATAGCTTTTTTAGAGCTGAGTATGACCCCGCATGGATAGCCTACAGTTCACCATGGATTTACAGTGGATGGTACCACACAGACACCCTAAAGATGGCTGAGGACATTCTTTCGTTGATAGCCTTAAGCCAGCAATTGCTATGAACAGTTTACAGTCAAGTCTTCATCACCACATCACAGTATAGTACGTACTGATTCTCATACTCAAAAAGCTCCTTTTAAAACACTTGGCATGCTTGACTTTATCATACACAATTATATAAGTGGAATGATTTATATTTACACTATCTGGTGTCACCCAGATGAGGATGGGTTCCTTTCTGAGTCTGGTTCCTCAAGGTTTCTTGTTGCTACCATCACCTCTGGCTTGCTCATTAGCTATAAATTTAAAGTAAAAATGTATATCCAGATTTCTGTGAAGCTGCTTTGTAAAAAAGCGCTATAGAAATAAAATTCTATTGAATTGAACTTCTGAGGCTCACACACGAGATGCGTTTACACTAGCGAGTGGAAAAGCCACAGCCACTTTTTATTTTGAGCTGGGTTTTCAGTCCCAACCTGCAATTAGTTTCTATATACTGCTTGACTCAAATATATTATATGGACAAAGATTTGTGGACATCTGAACATCATACCCATATGTCTTTGTTGAACATTTTGAAGTTGAAGATTTTGAAGCATGACTGGGGATTTGTCAAGGCTCTGTGCAGGATACTCGAGTTTCACACGAATTAGTGCATTATTTAATTTGTGTTTTGCTACTTAGAAGAAGATATAAATAGATATATAGGCACATGGTAGTGCCCCTGGTGAGGGTATGTTGCCAGTACAGTTAGCTTGCACCGCTAATCTGCTAGCCAAGCTAAAACAGATGAATGGGCGCTACATGTCCATGTGCGACAACAGTAGAACTCGCTCCATGCTCACGAGCGACTTATCGCATGTTAGAATGAACTCGATGACTCAGCATTACAATTCTTACAATGGGGCAACAACAGAGCTGAAGCCAAGTGATGAATTGAGATGTTGGTGAAACTGAAAAAGGTTAAACAGACAGCTAAATGCACATTTGTCAAATCTGAAAACGTTGCAAGTCTACAGACTTACTTTCAAGTGTCTTCTTTTTCCTTGAGACTCTTAATATGTAGTTTTCCCTCTAGTTACGGAATTCTATATTGAGTGTGCACTGTGACAGTCAGGGTCAGAGTTCAGCGCTTCAGGGATTCTCCAGAATCCACCATGAATCGTCCCCAGAGGAAGGATCACATTTCGGCATTGTTTTTTTCTTTTCTTTTTTTAAACATCCGTAGTTCTAATTTTGAGGGAACTGATGCCTCAAAAAAGAAGCATTACTTTCTTTCCTGTGTGCTCTCTCTCTATCTTCAGCTCCTACATCATTACTCTCTCTGTTTGTGTGTGTGTGTGTAAAAACATATTATAGAAGTAAAAATAGTGCAGAGCTTCAGTTTGTGCAGCAATTTATCATACAATTCCTTCAGCAAACTGCTTCTTACACAGCCAAAAAGTGTCTCCCTGCACACAATGCTGCACCCACTGCAGGTACCTCGCATTACCACAGTGCTTAAACTGACAGTTACCGTGGAGACAAAGCGGGGGGGTGGCAATGGTAACCTGGAAACAAAAAAGCTCCTATTTGTGCACACGACTGATTTCTGACAGGAAGGATGAAAGGAAGCATAAAGCAGACAGTTTTAGAGAGAGAGAGAGAGAGCGAGAGAGAGAGAGAGAGAGAGAGAGAGAGAGAGAGAGAGTAAGGCAGCAAGAGCATGACCAATGTATTTGTAAGTACAAATTGGTAATTCTTTTCATTAAGCCCTCGGTGGGAACAAGACAGACTTTATACGTTTTAAATTGATCCATTAAGAGTCAGAAGAGTAAAGCACAAGGTTATAAATATAAGAGCTGTGGCTCTCGGGAAGTCGAGCAGAGGAAGAACACAGGGACGTGAACGCCACAAAGTACTGGTTGTGATTCTTCTGTTACTCATCGCACCGGTAACTAAGATTGCAGTTTGACGTTTTCTGAGCACCAACAATAGTATCTCAGGGTGCTGCCTGAAGCACTTGGTTTTTTTCCCCCCACACCATATCACATGGACAATGAGTGATAGCATAAAACACAACAAACAGTCTGAGGCCCTGTTTACACTAGTGTGTTTTCGTTTTAAAACGGATAACTGTTGCTACGGTTACGCCTGTCGTTTACACTACTCCGGCGGTTTCGACCCTCGGAAACGGAAACTTTTGGAAACGCCGTAGACCCCGTTTTAGTTTGATAACTCCGGGCTCGCGTTTCAGTGTAAACAGATCAAAATGAAGACATATGAAAACGAAGGCGTGGCTTTGCCCACATTCGCCCCGTGATTGGGTCTTCTGGATCATTGCGTATCCTTCCCTGATTCGTCAAGCCCCTACCATATGACCGTTACGCTACCTCGATCGTATACACGACAACACGGAGACTGAACCGCAAGCTTTGCTGGCTTTGCTGCCATTCTTAGCAGCCATTGTGCAGTTAAATTCTGTATTTTATAATACAGCTGCCTACATGCGCAAGAGGCGAGCTACGATTAGAGTAGGGTTGGCCGATTATTTTTTTCCAATTAATCGGATGGGGCGGGGCAGACTTTCAGTACCATTTTTTCATTTATTTAAAATAAAATCCACAAACTCAGTGTTACAAATATAAACGTCAGACTAAAACTTTACACAACTGTTTGTCCAGTTATATACGACTGAAAAGAACCCAATCCCCACACACACAAACACACACCCCAGAATATATATTATTCATTTAGGACTGTAGTTTATTGTGCTTTTTGTGCATCCGTAAAAATAATGCATAAGTACTTTATATATAATATAAACCATATATAAGTATATAACCAAGTATATAAACAGTAAAGTGAAGAAAGTCATTGTCGGTGACTCTGGGATTCTGCTAAAGCTAGCGGCATCGCATTACGTGTGTATGACATCATGCGCCGTCGACTAAGAAGCGGCTTATACTTCCGGGTAGTAAAAAACTGCTCGTGTTCTATTTAAGATGATATTACCTTTCTAAAATCCACACGCTAGACAGTAGTCCAGAGTGCATAGTACGTTATTTGGGACAACTTTAGTATTTACTCTCCGAGGCGTGTTTTCGGAACAGAAGTAACGTAGTGAGTAAACACACCCCGTGCCGCACAGATCGACTAATCGATAATGAGATTCGTTGACAACGATTTTCATAATCGGTTATTATCGATTTTATCGATTAGTTGTTGCGGCTCTAGTTTAGAGCAATCGGCAAAAAATCTCATTTCAAGTGACATACGCCCTACATGGAACAGCGGTTTTGGGTTAGACCGGGAAGAACTAGTGCCTGGTGGGACATTTTTGTCAATGAAGTTGTTCCTGAGGAATGGCGACACAACTTTCGTATGTTCGGATCGGCCCTGACAACACCACACGAAGACGTCCTTGCTTTTCCTCGCCATTATGCTCACTGTTGTGCCTGCCGGTGACTAGCAACCAACTTCCTGTTTACACTTGTACCCGCATGCCCATTGTGCACGAATGGTCATGTGACATGCGTTTTCGGTCGTGTAGTGTGAACGGAGATCGTTTCTGAAACACAGCGGAAACGCCAGCGTGGACGAGGATCGTTTTTGTTTTAAAAAGTGTAAACAGGGCCTGATTCTTTTATCAATATTGTGCTGGCAAAAGCAACATCATTTACATTTGCGGCATTTAGCAAACGGCCTTATCCAGAGCAACTTACAGAAATCCTCATGCTCGTTCACTCGGTCAGGGACTAAGAGGACTCAGTCTAAAGTGGTGGTTCATTCAGGTGCTTCATTCCACCACCTAGGTGCCAGAACAGACAAGAGTCCGGACGCATGCCTTCCTTGTACCCCGAGAGATGGTGGGTCCAACTGAGCAGTACTATAATGAGGGCGTGATAAGTGCTTTAAGGTAGCTAGGTGCTGGTTTATGTTTGGCTTTGTAGGTTTAATTGAAATATGATGCGAGGCGCTACAGGAAGCCAGTGGAGGGAGTGTAGCAGTGGGGTGTGGTAGTCCAGTCTCGAAATGACAAGCAAGTGAACAAGCACCTGAGTGGCCTGTATGGATAGAAACAGACGAATCCTTTTCATGACGTAAATGAGAAATCAGCGTGTCAGATTAGCAATGTGAGAGGAGGAGGACAGTCATTTGTCCATGGTACATCATGCTGTATTATTGTTCAAACATTTATCTTCAAGTACAAATAGTGTTTATACCACATTAATGTTAAATTCTCAATTCAGAAGGTGTTGATTGACATTATTCGTTCCACAGTGTAGTTATATTCTTCGAAGAGGTGGTGTGTATTATTTTTTAGACAGCGGTTAAAGCTGCAACATGAACGACAGGTTAATATTAATGTGCTCGTTCAATATTGTTAACGTTTCTATAGTAACGGCTCATAAGCAGGGACGCAGCTGACGCACCACATAATCTAAGACTAATAATAAACGGATTAAATAACGTGCTGTTATTTAACAAGAGACAAATGTACAAATTATTGACATGGTAATGTTTTCTGTGAGGAGATGTTTAACAGTTTTCTGCCATGGAAAAGACGTTATTAAGAACCATGACAAGCTGAGGTGTGGGGTTTTTTTTGGCTTATTAACTTTAAAAGAGAGAGAGAGAGAGAGCGAGAGAGGGTGAGGGAGAGAGAAAGAGAGTGTGAGAGGGAGAGAAAGAGAGAAAGAGAGAGAGCGAAAGAGAGCAAGAGAGAGAGAGAGAAAGAGAGTGAGAGGGAGAGAGAAAGAGTGAGAGAAAGAGAGAAAGAGTGTGAGAGGGAGAGAGAGAAAGAGCGAAAGAGAGCAAGAGAGAGAGAGAAAGAGAGTGAGAGGGAGAGAGAAAGAGTGAGAGAAAGAGAAAGAGTGTGAGAGGGAGAGAGAGAAAGAGAGAGAGAGAGAGTGTGAGAGGGAGAGAAAGAGAGAGAGCGAAAGAGAGCAAGAGAGAGAGAGAAAGAGAGTGAGAGGGAGAGAGAAAGAGTGAGAGAAAGAGAGAGAGAGAAAGAGTGTGAGGGAGAGAGAGAGAGAGAGAGAGAGAGAGAGAGAGAGAGTGAGAGAGGGAGAGAGAGAGAGGGGAGAGAGAGAGAGAGAGTGAGAGAAAGAGAGAGAGAGAGAGAGAGAAAGAGTGTGAGAGAGAGAGAGAGAGAACATTCCTTGTGCGGACGAATAAAATGCCCGGAAGGAACAAACAAGAGCGTGTAAAAGAGAGAGCAGAATAGAGAACAGAGAGGATGTGAGAGTGAGTATGAGAATAAAGAGAGAGCGAGAGAGAAACAGTTTTTTTTTTTTTTTTTTTTTTTACATTGGTAACAAAGACAGATTTCCTCCCTCAGAGTCGTGGAGCGAGGCAGGACTGTAGCTCGAGTCCCATACCATACAATATATACATCTTACTCTACTAGACACAGACGTCAAAATGCCTCATGTTTGCAGATGATCAGGTGCTGCTGTTACCCACAAAAAAAGGGTCGACAGCATCATCTAGACCTGCACGGCGTCAGTCAGGCATGGGCTCTGTCAGTGAATAAAGATATTCTGAATAAGACACAGTTGCCAAGATCAACATCGTAAGTTCAAATTAGACAACATGCCCTTTCAACGTGCTCAGAACGACACAAACCTCGGTGTAAACATCAACAACACAGGAAGCTTCAATAAGGCTGTGAACAACCTGAAAGAATAAAGAAATACATAAAAATCGGCAACCCGATCAGAATCTGGCTAAGAATAATTCACTCGCGTCCAGAAGCCATCTATGGACGTGAGGTCTGGGGTCCGATCACAAACCAAGAAAGAGTTCACTAAATGGGACAAACACCCAGTAGCGACTCTCTACTGAAGAGCTACTGAGCACAACGAAAAACTATATTTAGGAATTAGGGCTGTACATGCTAATAATTAAAACTAAAAAAAGAGCCATTAAATTCCAAGCCCATTTAAAAAGTAGTGATATAGAGACTCTCCATCACTAACCCCAGAGAGATGCCTCAGGTCTTAGAGCGGACTTGTACAATCCGAAACATGTCCCGCCAAACCCCGGAACAAAACCCCAGATAAAACCAAATCAAACGATTAAAACGGTAGACAGAAGCAACAGCTCAACAAAGTAAATAAGAATGTTATCTGTCCCTAAACAGAGAATATAAACCAGTGGAATACCCGAGCACAGTGACCGACCCTAAGCCCTGACCATTTAAAGACTCGGACGCGCCACAGAGACGTGCAGACACAGACAGACCTGGCTTCCAGAACAGGTCACTTTTAACAGCATGCCCTAATCAAACACATTTTAACCCCACTTCACAACCCATGAAAAATACTTCAATCTGATGGCAAAAAAAAGAAACTCTGCTACACCTGCTAGGAGAAACCTCCGCAAGCTCAAAGTCCTGTCATGGCAAAAGAGTAACCAGTGGAACAGGACCACCAACCCCACACACACACACACACACACACACACACACACCACTGCAAGCATGCACAAAACGCTCAAACGTTTGGGTAATAAAACAAATCATTGTATGTAAATGTGTACGTCTGTAACTTAATGTTACAAATGCTTTGGCAATGTAACATTTTCTTTACCATGGCAATAAAGAGAGCGAGAGAGAGGGAGGGAGAGGGAGAGAGAGCATGAGAGAGAGCATGAGAGAGAGCGAGAGAGCGAGAGAGAGCATGAGAGAGAGCGAGAGCGAGAGCGAGAGAGAGCATGAGAGAGAGCGAGAGAGAGAGCGAGAGAGGGAGCGAGAGAGAGAGAAAGCATGAGAGAGAGAGAGAGAGAGGGCAGGAGAGAGAGCATGAGAGAGAGAGAGCATGAGAGAGAGCGAGAGAGAGGGAGGGAGAGAGGGAGGGAGAGAGAGCATGAGAGAGAGAGAGAGAGAGAGAGAGAGAGCGAGCACGAGAGACAGACAGCGAGAGAGAGAGAGGGAGAGAGAGAGAGAGAGAGAGAGAGAGGGAGGGAGAGAGAGCATGAGAGAGAGAGAGAGAGAGAGGGAGGGAGAGAGAGCATGAGAGAGAGAGAGAGAGAGAGAGGGAGGGAGCAGTAAGATTAGAAGCTAATAGGCGTGAAAGAGAATTGGGATGGAGACGAGTGGGTGTGAGATACGGCACAGTTCTAACGCCGAAGACGAAGGAGAGGGTAATCCCTCTTTGAAGCTGACACCACTCACTCCTGCTTTGAAGTTCGCTCCCTTCCCTCATTTCCCTTCCATACTTGACACTGTATGGTTTGCTAAATCGACAGATCAGGAGTGTACACATACACGTCCTGGACATGAAGATCAACCTAGCGTGAGCTCCTAACAAGCTGTACTGTTTAATACGTTTCCTTCTCCGTTGCAGTTCGTCCCCAAGTGAGGAGACGAGCTCTAACTCGAGCATTGCTCATGCTGCAGGCGTCGGTTAGCTGTTAGGTGTGTGATCGTGTGCGGAATCAGAAACGCAGCTAATCGCGGGGCGGGAGCCAGACGCTGTGACACACACTTCTTTCTGTCTGCTTTCGGGGAAAAAAAATAAAAAACAACAGCCACTTTTGCTACACCAGGTAACACACATTCGGCCTGTCAAAACAGTGTCGCTGCTCAAATACTACTGCTTGCTATGTTTACATACACTGTACTGAAAGCCAAAAAAATCAACAACCCAGCCACATTTGAATGTTTAAGATCACCAGGTGAAATCCTGGAGGAACCGATTACAATGATTTTAGGCTAAAACTATGATTTTTCTTTTCTATATCATGACAGTCAGACATTTCTATGATACACAATACGTCTCCCGAAGTATAGACTTGCTCAAAAATCGCCAGCAGTACAGCAGCATTACTTTTAAACAAACAAACAAACAAACAAACGGGGGAAAAAAAAACCTGACTGATGATTAATGTGTACAAAAATAAATAAATACTGGAACACTGAAAAGGAGGGGAAAATGTCTATGACAGGATGAAATGATTATAGTCCATTAATATTTGACTGTGAAATCTTTTGAATAATTACAGAACGAGCGAAAGAGAGAGAGAGAGAGAGCGAGAGAGAGAGAGCACTC
>JANDJT010000002.1:23202781-23213387 GCA_024331685.1 Stegophilus panzeri | reverse complement strand
GGGTTCCTTTCTGAGTCTGGTTCCTCTCAAGGTTTCTTCCTCATATCATCTTCGGGAGTTTTTCCCTCACCACCGTCGCCACCGGCTCGCTCAATATGGATAAATCCACACACTTAAAATCTGTATCCTGTGTTTAGATGTTTCTGTAAAGCTGCTTTGAGACAATGTCCATTGTTAAAAGCACTATACACATAAAACTGAATTGAATGCCAAACAGTCTCCTGAACTCAGGAACGAAACCAGGACGAGGCTAAAAACGAACAAGGTTTCCACCTTGCAATGGGACATGCAGTCAAAACAAACAGCTGCTCCGCAGTTTATACTGTATTTACTCATTTGCTTACGTCCCAACAGCATGCTGTTACAAATCTGTTTGAGTAGGATGGTGCAAGACACACAGTCATAGCTTACAACCATACAACCCCAATCTTCATGCCTACATCTGGTAGCAAATTTTTTTTTTAAAGACGCTTTGGTATCAGAGAGTGACTTTTCAAACAGGCTGCGCTCCACACCGTTGCCTTTCCAAAGCCTGATTGGATGGAAGGATACAATGAACCTGTCTCTAAAAGCAATGACAGAGAGTCTCTTCACATTTCACGAGACAGATGGGAAATAATTTGATTGCAACTAGGGCTTGAAAACCTACTTGAAAGAACGCACAATAACCCATACGCTCTGATGCTCGTACAGTGTGATTTGTCTTCGCTACAGTACGGCTTTACAACCCATAAATACTGATGTATAAATAGTTTTTTCTGTGGTTAAAAAAAAAGAAAAGGCTGGAGTGATGAGTGGACATACAGCAACTGAAGCCTGGATCGATCCTCAGGATGGAGCTCGGCCTACGAGTGTCACAGCGCTCGTGACTTATTCGCCATGAAGGCGGTACAGAGAAGAGATGCCGCTAACAGGGACCGCCGTGCCTTTGCTGGACGCTCCTCGGAATCTTGAGGGTGTCCTAATGACAGAACTTTTCTGCTGACGGAGTCCACATGTGCTGTTGCGGGCTGATTTACAAAGCGAAACATCTGCTCGCACCACCGCGCCGCTGATGTGAGAACACCACCGGGGAATTACTCGCTTAATGAAAAGTGTGTGCGCGCGTTTCTGCATGGGAGACTTCATTAGGTCTATGAAGTAAGGGGGTGGATGGAGATTACGTTAACAAGGACACGGCAATGTGAGGCATGTGGACTCGGGGAGAGACAGAGGGAGGGAGAGAGAATGAATGAGTGATTGGTCTATAAGATGAGCTACGAGTCTAAAAAAGTATCTGATCTGTCGGCATCAGTGATCGCTGCTCATTAATCGAGTTTGATAATAGCAACCAGTTCTCTTACTGCTTTCTTCTAAAGATCAACACACTGACCACACACTCCTGTACACCTGCTAGCTTCAATCAAATCACCTCCGCTCTGACACACACACACAAACACAGCCTTAAACACCCACCACCTGCCAAACTCTGCTCAAAGCCTAAATCACTCACTCCTCCTCTTAGCCACTGACAAACTGACATGCACCCCTCACTGCAGGGCTTTAAGGTGCAACACACACACACACCTTATGAAGCTTCCAACAGCCTACACTTCAGCTCACACTGCTGCAGTTACCAAACAAACCCAAACACGCATGGATCAGTGCCGCATTAGACTCTGAGCATGTCAGGACACCTACATGACTTGATGGAGCCACACTTACGTGTATCTCACTTACTCACTCACACACACAATGATCAGGATGAAGCACTCATCTATTCCATAATGAACTGAGGCATGTGCTGGACAGCTCCTGGGACTGAGTCTGACACATACATTACTGCTAATACTACGCAGAATGAGACGAGAGACGAGACACTAAAACGTGAAAATTAATGCTTTACGAGAAAGGGTGGGAAAACAAACGAAGGAGAGCGGCGACGATTTTGGGAACTCATCCAACCAAATGAGAAGCTTTTTTCCCTCTTATTTGGCCCGTTCTTACTGACTATAGTACGGCCACACTTGAAAGCGAATGGACAGGAATGACACGCCCATGACAAGAAAGAACACACTGACTCAATCACTAAGCAATCAAGCGTTACTATAGTAGTTCCTTAATAATTATTATAATAAACTTCCATGTGGACTAAAGTGTAATGATTTAGTAACTATTATTAAATCATTATTTTGACAAAACGTTAACGACCTGTGGTCAGAAAATGAATTAAGTCGACTTGAGACCACTCTGCTGATTAAGCTGTAATGACTTCTCGAGTTTTAGATACTAGCTAGTAGTGATTTAATAGTAAGGGTAAGGGCTCTACACAAGAAAGTTGCACATGTTAATGAACATGGCCTTTCTTCATCCTGCATGCTTCCTACACTACATGGCCAAAAGTTCGCCAGACCACCAGACCATCATTCCATTCAGATTTATTCCCCACTTTGCTGTTATAATAACCTCCAGTCTCCTGGGAAGGCTTTCCACTGGATTTCTGGCTGTGGGGATTTGTGCTCATTCAGCCACGAAAGCATTACTGAGGTCAGGCAGTGATGCTGGGTGAGAAGACTTGGGGTTCTTCATGGAGCTCACTTTGTGCACGGGAGCGTACTGTTTGGGCCTTTTACTGTAGGTCCAGTGAAGGGAAACTACACTGGGGTCAATAAGTATTTGGACACGACACAATTTTCATCATTTGGCCTCTGTACACCACCACAATGGATTTGAAATCAAGCAATCGACATATGATTGAAGTGTAGACTTACAGCTTGAATTCAAGGGGTTTAACAGCCCTCCATTTTTACATATAAGGATTATTTTTAATACTCGGATGCAATCCTTTTGCACTCAATGACTACCCGAAGTCTGGAGCATCATCAAATGCAGAGTTTCCTCCCTTGAGGTGCTTTGCCAGGCCTTTACTGCAGCCTCCTTCAGCTGTTGCAGTTGCTGACTGTATTTCCTTATCTACACCTCCAATCTGAACAGATGAGACATCTGATCTGAACTCGACGCAGCGGAATAAGTGCATACTTGTCTGTCCATTCTCCTCTTTGTCTTTAAACAGCTTTTTATTTATTTATTTTTTTTACTCATGTAGTCACTTTATTAATCAGACCAGGAAGTGTATAAAAAACACTTTACGCTCTCTGGCCTGATGAGCTACGTTCAGCTAAATAATTAACATAAAGGGTTAGGGTTAGGGTAACCCTAACCCTAGTCGGTTTGGTCCAGTAAAAGACTTGGAATGCTAGGAACGAATTTAGCGAGTTGACAAACTGTTTTAGACTGAAATGTTTAGATTTCATATTTGGTGGAAAACTACTATTTATGGTTAATATAGTAACCTGGGTGCCCAGTCAAATTCCGGAAAAATGGGGGGATCAAATACTTCCTTAAGTGGAGAAAAGGAGCTCATTGCTCAGCAATCACACGTTAACAACGGCACACTGAACACCTGCTGGTTCACAATCTGTCGTACAACCAGAAACAAACCAAAACTGCACTGACTGCTACAATATCGTAAATGATTTGTTGATGGAGATGACTGTAGTGGTGGATCCCCATATGTACGATGTGTCGAGTAAATACAGCAAACAAATAATCGTTACATTGAGAAAGATTAGTTATGTGCTGGCTTGCCTCTCCGATTCATTTGTTAAATGTCAGCCCAAAGCCTCGCTCCTGCATCACTGCAACCACGTACTGGTTCATAGCACGGTTGCTGAGAAACTTTTGGCTGAAGGGCCTCCATGCTGCATTTCAGCAGGAAACACCACGAGTGCATCAATCACACAATCATACACTAAGGCCATGCAGGATAATGATCTCCCCTGACTGCCTCCTGTCCAGTCATGTCAGACAGAGGAGCATAAAGAAGAGGGGAGGGGGTAGGAGGACAGGTATCAGCTCCAACAGCACAGAATCAACACTACGCAATATTGTGCTTTTAACTTCAACTTCCCTAAAATAAGAAATCTGTTCATGAGACTTGAACGATATCCTTCAACGAGAACCTTCCTTCCAGTGGAGATACGCGTACGTGGCAAAGCGAGATAAGGATGTAATAATAAAGCAGCAGGTTGTACGTCAAAAATCTTCAGGCTTGGGTAAATAGGAAACCCAAAGCACTAGAGAAGAGGAGCACCCCAGGCAAAGAGAGTGAGAAGTCGAGGAAGACAGACAAGTGAGGCTGGATGCAGAATGGAAATGCAGTTTGAAACTACATTATTGAGCACACACCTGCTTGAAGCCTGAAGCATGACCTGCTGACATTTGCAGTTAATAATTAAAATACACAGCCAGTCTTACAAACGAACCTGGGCTCTGATTAGAAAGTGAGATTCTATGTGTGTGTGTGTGTGTGTGTGTGTGTGTGTGTGTGTGTGTGTGTGTGATAGAGTGCAGCAGAAAGCATGAGGTGAAAGGTTCTGCAAATAAACTTTGTGCTTGGACACCTGTATTTGGAACAACCCAAGTGTAATTCTGTATGTGTGTGAGAGTAATAAAGGATATGGCCATCTTGCTGTGGAACATGTCATCTTGGTTGTCAGGGGAGCTGAAAGTGTCCAGATCTTTCTCCAGCTGCAGCAGCTGCTTCTCCATCTGCTTCAAACTCTTCTCCAGGTTCTCCGCCGAGACTACACACACATACACACACACACACAATGTGTTTATCAGAAAGCAGCTATACAGGGAATGACATCCATGAGCATGAGAAAAGAAGGCCGGTGTGATCTAATAATTAATTTGGTTTTTCAGATTGACGAGGTAATGCAGCAGGACGGACGGACTCGCGTGGAAGCGTATCTGTTCTGCGAGACGTGTGAAACTACAAAATGCTTTACTGACTGGTAAACACACAGGCACCGATTATAATTGGATCATTATTGCCCGTGAACTAATTGTGGTGAGAGACCACTGCCTGGCTGAACATAAAAGGACGAGTATGACCGAAGTCCAGATTTCACGGGGAAAATTATGAATAATTTCACATCTAAACCTATTAAAATCTTATCAGAAGTTCAAGGATGCTAGTCTCATGAAAAGGTCTCGGTTGCAAAAAAAAAAAAAAGAAAAAAAGAAGAAAAAAAAAAAAGAAAAAAAAAAAGAATCACCAGCTAGAGAAAATACATCACAGTGGCTCAATAACCCAATGTTACACTCTCCAAGCCTTCTCTAAATGTTTCCATTTTCTTATTACTGTGTGCGCGTGCGTTTATTAAGAAGAATTTGATGTGTATCATATTACCATATGACATGGCTGGGGATATGAAGTCCAATGTCTCATCCACTGAGCTAACAAATTATGCCATCCCTCTTAACAAAGAGCATGGCCAGTTTTGCTCCCTTGTCTCCCAGCCAAGGATTGGTCGTGGCATCATCGGGATTTGAACTCATGACCCCGGACGACAGAGCAAACACTTTCCCGTTGCACCGCTCACGTCTCATCCCAATTCTAGCCTTTGCGATTGTAGTTGATTGTGGGCGTGAATTTTCGAAATCTGTTAAACACTTTTCATAAACAGTTCTTCAACTCAACCAAAAAAAAAAAAAAAGCAACAGAAAAGCATCTCAGAATACAGCACGCTGAACAACAGAAGACCACACCGGGTTTGCATTGGGCACAGGCTCAGCGAAAATGGACAGTTGAAGATTGGAAAAACATCAGCTGATCTTTTTCCAGTCTTCAACTGATCAGTTTCTGTGAACATGATCAGAAGTTGGGGGAAAAAAAAAAAAACAGAAGAGCAAACAGCGTTACCATGTGGCATGATGTTAACTATAATACTCGTCTAACATTAGCTAGGTTGGACATACGCTGATAGATTTTATTTCACATTAATGAACTTAAAACATTCTCCATTGGGCTTAAAAATGTGAGATGGAGGAAGGGGGACGGGGCTCCAAGGGGGTGTCAGTTCATTTCAGAGAGTTCAAAACACGTACAGAATTCCAGTTTTATATGCTGATTGGCTCATTTGCTGTTTTTATTGGGGGAAATGAAGAGTCTTTTGGTGTATTTTTGGGTGATAATGTGTAGCAGTGTGCTCCAGAGAGCACAATGTGTAAAGGTTGTCAAGACTGGTATTGGTCACTACTATTAACAAAACGAAAAAAAAAAAAAAAAAAAAAAACACACACACACACATGGCTACAAGCTACACACACCAGTAAGAGTGTGCCAGCCTGAGCATGGACGTTTGGTACTTGTCTGTCATGTTTCATTACGCAGTACAGACTTTCACATAGCACGAGTTGTGCTTCAGTGCAACACAACCACCGTAATTAAGTACATCACAACAGCAGCATTCGTTTAACGCCCTGGACACACACACACACACACACACACACACCCCAGATAACGGACATAAATAACTTACAAGAAAAACATCCATTCATCAGACACACAAACACCTCATAATGCATCACCTTGATAAACACGTCAACAGTCAAAACAAGTAGAGAATACACAAGTTCATGTCAAAGTAAACGTGCTCATTTTATCGGTGCCGCATCTGTTTAGAGCTGCTGTATACTGGCAAACTCCAGAGCTTCACTACACACCTTTAAAGTCAACACGGTACAGCGCGTGCTTTTCCACATCAAACAGAGAAAAAGAGATGCTGAGCCGTCCTCCCTTTCTCCTCAAGGCCACGGTGAGATTAGCATGCTAAAGCCAACCAGGGCTGCTGAGCACAGAAGAGGCAGGAAAGTGTTGCAAGAAAGAAGGAGGCCACTGAGAGGGCATCTGAGTGGTCTGAGAGTTCATAGGAGACGTGCATTAAGACCGCACAACTCTGGGGGGAAAGCAGGGGAGAGGGAGGGAGAGAGAGAGAGAGAGAGAGAGAGAGAGAGAGTGTGTGTGAGTGTGTGAGTGTGTGTGCGCACGTCTGCTGGTGAGAATTTAGACATAGTTTAAAGAGAGAAAGCTTTCAAGGCCCTGCTTTATGTTTATGTACTTACTATTACCATTCTATCTTACAGATTTATACAGATAAAATGAGCCAAACAAAGACTTGCAAGGTCCAAAATAATACTAGAAAAATAATGGTAAAAATACACAAAACAAATCAAATAAATAAACCTCTTCCACAGTATGAAACTTTTAGTCAAGTGACTTAAACCATAGGCATAATGTATACGTGTGGGTTTCCCCTGGAGACACTGGTTTCTTCCAACCTCCCAAAAACAAGCATGTAAGTGAATTGGCTATGGTAAATTGCCCCTAGGTGTGCATGAGTGTGTGAATGTGTGTGTCCATGGTGCTCTGCAATGGACTGGTATCTCGTCCAGGCTTACACCCAGTGTCTCCCGGCATAAGTTCCAGATCCACTGCAACCCTGATCAGGTTATACTGAAACACATGTTGATAGATTATTGATTTGTTGATTTATTTACATTAAACTCCAATCATCAGTATAGATATCGCTCTATACTGGCAGTTTAATCAATCTGCAGGATCACACTATTTTTACTCCCCCACCCCCCCAGTGAAGACACAATGTACGTGATGTAAACCGAGGTATCCATCATTTCATGATTAATTGACGCTACTGGCATGGATTTAAAACTCTGGTAAAAATGGAAGCAGTTCTTGTCGGTGAGTCAGGCTTGATACAGATGACCTTAAAAGCTTTCAGAAATGCTTTTAGCACAAATCATGCCCACGGTTCCTAATTAATCACACATTTAATTTGCCATGTCATCATTCTTGTCCCCAGCACTTACAAGGAAGAAAAAAAAAAAAAAGTTATGTCCATGCTTTAAACACACAAACACAGCCTATGTACGCTATATACGGTTCTTCATGGGCTATACTTCCACTCGGTGTGTATATTTTCCAATAACTCATGATTTTTAGACTATTGTGTTTCAACTAGTGTGCTTACAGATCAATTAACAAAATGAATGGACAGTAGAGTTTGGGTAATAAACAAATACATACATACTTTGATCACAGCATGGTTGCACAGCACAGTTCGGCAGGTGGAAACGCATTGTTGAGAGAGGTCAGAAACGAATGGCCAGAGTGGTTTAAGCGGTGAAAGCATCTCACAACACGTCAAACCTTGAGGCAGATGGGCTACAACAGCAGAAAGCCAATTTGATTGACACTTTTGAACACAAATCGTATGTTTCTGTAAAGCTGTTTGAGACGATGTCCATGGTTAAAAGCGCTATACAAACAAAATTGAATTGAATTGAAATGGTAAGTGTCATTTGGTGTCAAGAGTATGACTCCAAGATCCCAACCTGCCTTGTGTCAATAGTTTAGGCTTCTGGTGGTGGTGATGGTGTTTGTGTAATGGCGTGGGGAATGGGCCTTTTAATACCAATCAGGAGTTGTTGAATGCCACCAGACTATATGTATGCATCCCTTTAGGGCCACAATTTACCCATTTTATAATGACTACTGTCAGCATGATAATGAACATGAGTACAGTGTACTTCAGTGGCCTCCTCAGTAATCAGATCTGAATCCAATAGACCTCCTTTGGGATGTATTACAACAGGAGTCGCAATCATGTCTACATGCATCATACCCCCCGAAAACAATGTTTCCAAAATCTCATGGAATTCATGCCACAACGAACTGAAACTTTTCTGAGGGCAAAGAAGGGTCCTAGACAGTATTAATATGGTATTCTTAATAGTGGTTGGTGAGGGCATATTTTAGCTAGTTAGGCGACACATTCATTTTAAAGGCGTTGTTCACAATAGTTCAGAATGCACAGATGGTGCTGGACCACATGGCTGCTAACATTAGTCCGAACAGTATACTATCTTACGAAATAGTTTGTCAGTACACCATCGGTGTCATGACTACTAAGGCATACTGCTTGGTGTGCATCATGCAGCTTAGGACGCATTCATGAACTCTCTCTAAATGTTTAATGACTTGCAGCTGAGAGATCAATCTGCACAGTGGAGGAAGTGTGCAGAGGGTGCAAATCTTCAAAATATTACATCCTGTAGCTTTAACAGATTTCACACTGATGGCTCTAGGTCTAAAAGAGGCATTTGTAATTTGGCCAAATTGTATGACAGGCTATTTACAGTCCAATCTGGAAAGTATTGGAACAGCAAGGCCAATTCTACTGCTTTCATTATGCATTGAAGAAATTTGGGTTTGAGATCAAAGGATGAATATGAGACTAAAGGTCAGAATTTCAGCTTTCATTTCCTCATATTTATATCTAGATGTGTTAAACAACTTAGAAGATGGCACCTTTTGATTGAACCCACCCATTTTTCAAGTGATCAAAAATATTGAAACACATGACTGATAGGTATTTCATGCTGCCAAGGTGTGCCCTGTTAAATCGATTGTTTAAAGAATTAATAGCTCTGAATGTCTACTCTTGGTATGAGAGAGTTTTCACCTGTAAAGACTGCAATTGTTGTTAAAAAGACCAGAGAGCTGTCTTTGGGAGAAAAGCAAGCCATTGCTTGTTTGACTTGTTTGTCCGGCACATCCCACAGATGCTTGACTGGATTGTAATCTGGGGAATTTGGAGGCCAAGTCAACACCTTGAAATATTTATCATGTTCCTCAAAGCATTCCTGAACATTTTTTGCAGTGTGGCAGGGCAGATTATCCTGTTGAAAGGGGTCACTGCCATTAAGGAATATTGTTGCTATGAAAGGGTGTACTGACTCTGTAACAACGTTTAGGTCGATGGTATGTATCAAAGTGACATCCACATGAATGCCAGGACCCAGGGTTTCCAGGCAGAACATTGACCAGAGCATCACACTGCCTACACCGACTTGCCTGGTATGCATCCTGGTGCCGTCTCTTCCCCACGTCAACCAGTCACACATGATGTAAAAGAAAATGTGATTCATCAGACCAGGCCACCTTCTTCTATTGCTCCATGGTCCAGTTCTGATGCTCATGTGCCCATTGTAGGCACTTTCAGTGGTGGACAGGGGTCAGCCTGACTGATCTGCAGCTATGCAGCAAGTTGCAATGTACTGTGTATTCTAACACCTTTCTATCATAGCCAGCATTAACTTTTCCAGCAATTTGTGCTACAGTAGCTCTTCTGTGGGATCGGACCAGACAGGCTAGCCTTCATTCCCCACGTGCAGCAATGAGCCTTGGGCGCCCATGACCCTGTCACCGGTTCACCGGTTGTCCTTCCTTGGACCAGTTTTGTTAGGTACTAACCACTGCATGGCAGCAACTTCCGAGAACTGACTGTTCACTTGCTGCCTAAATTATCCTACCCCTTTGACAGGTGCCATTGCAACAAGATAATCACTGTTATTCACTTTACCTCGCAGTGGTTTTAATGTTACGGCTGATCGATGAACGGTGTAAGTGTTATTTATTTTGACCATCTATTCCTGCACATAGCTTACACATTTTATGTATATAGCACAAAGTATTTACTAAAAGATTGGCAATAATTGTTGCACACACATATTTAACGAAAAATATTTTTTGGATAAACCTTTTTTGTTTGTATTTGTTTGATATCCATGAGAGCAATAATAAAGAAACAATAAACAATAAAGAAAAATTTCCCCCTGCCTTCTTTGTCCATATTTTATTATATATATATACATACATACATATATACACACAGACACACACACACATTAAAATATA
>JANDJT010000002.1:23183521-23202605 GCA_024331685.1 Stegophilus panzeri | reverse complement strand
CACACAGAGACACACACACACACAGAGAGAGACACACACACACACACATACACCCCTTATTATTATCCCTCACACATTTTATATATATATATATATATATATATATATAGATAGATAGATAGATAGATGTGTAGATAGACTAACAGCGCTATTCCAACACATGTTCAACACAGGGTCGACACAGGGCAAGATCTTTACACTCTTTGTTCTGAGCTGTTGCTGTATTTATGGCTCAGAGCAGAAGCGTGTAGCTGCTTATCGGGGCATCGGCAGGTCGAAAGGGTGGCGACCACTGATAAATAACAGAGGGGTAATTTCCCACCATTTCATCAGGAAGTGACATAAGGGGCAAAAGGTTCCGCCAAATAAAGTCTTCAACCTGTAGAGGGAGGACGAGTCATAGACAACTCAGTCTTATATGAATTATTCGGGCCAAACCCTACAGAAATCAAAGGATTCTGTTAATCAGCTAGTCTGAACAAAATTGAATAAATGCTGTAAATTTTGAATTCTGGTACTCCTTCAGAAGTTCTGCTGAAACCACAAACTATACATCCCAGAATTCTTAGCAGACCAGCAAACTGTGTCACATGACTGCTCACATGCTCCATTCCCCAGTTCCCATAGCTTTTGATGTTATTTAGTCTTTCTTGCATGTGTATAGTTATTGTGTTTTCCTTTTATCGAGTTCTGCCATGTCTGGTCTGTTTATAGATAGACTGACCACGCACTTGCTTCACATTTATGATTACGGTCTTATCTTTAACCTGGTTTTGTCTTTATTTTTGTTCATTTTTCCCTAACACAGACAAAGACTTATGATCCCCCAACACCTTCTAAAACTTAATGGAACATACACTTAAGATAAACAATGCTTACAATTCTTCTCCTTCCTTATTAACCCATTTATTACTCCTTTCCTTGTCCAACCTGGATGCACAATGATGGACATTTCCAGTGTGTGAATTAATTACAGAAAATGGTGGCTGAACTATACAGTGTGAGATCAGGGAGCGTGATGTTGGCATGGCAGCCGGGGGAGAAGTGAGTTTGGCTTTTGGTAAACATGGAAGACAGGAGGATTTCTCTCCTAACACACAACCTCTAGCTCCCTCTGATGGAGCGAACGAGCAAAGGAAGAAGGGAAGGCTGAAAGAGACATGGTGTGAGAGAGTGATGAGTGAGACAGGAGGACACAGACAGGGGGGTGGAAAGGAGGAGAAAAGGGGTGGAAAGGTAGAGAGATGAAGCATCTAGACAGCTCATGCACATACTGATATTAAACTGCTAAAGCTGGGCTCACTGGCTCAGTAACAAATATAAACTGAATTCAACTGGGGGGGTCGGGGGTGCTAGGGGGACAGGATGTTGGCGCAATAGATTTATTTTGGTCTGTTAAAGGTAATGAAGTCAGGACTCCTTTTTTTAAACCAATCTAAGTACCTTTATATGTTTGATTTGAAACAGCTTAAGGTGTTATGAATACTTCAAAAATATTTTAAGCAAACCTCTTATTAAATGTCTTTACAAGGTCAAAGATGTGTCTTTTTACCTCTTAAGGTTGTTATTTCTAACAAAAAAAAATGATCCATCTGCATAATCACTGTGACCTTGCTCCTGTCTCAGGTGTGTTTATCGAAGGATCGAAGACACATATTAATGTAAAAACAAGGATTTACATAGAGTGGGTTTTTAATTCAGATTAACATGTGGTCACATGGCTCCCCAAGTGACCCAACTGATGCTGGGAGATTTGCGAGCACCAATCCCAGCGATCCCACAGCTATCCATGGCCTTGAGCCAAGAGCGCAAAATTTGCCGTGTTCTCTAGGATAGGAAGGACGGCACGCTCTCTCTCCCCGAAGTTAGTCTATCGTGGGAGTACGTGAGCTCATGTACGCGGAAGAGGGCAGGATAGCTTGAAAAGATGCGGATGGCTGGCTTCACGTGTCTTGTAGGAAGCAGTTAATCTTTTAAGAACAATAATGATTTCGTTGTTTTTTTTTTTTCGTGGATGCTATTTTAGAAACCATTCTGAACAATGTATAATGTTGGCCCACGTACTGTGCCTTCTCTACAGCCTTGAAGTCTGCAAAGAGAGGCTTCGAGTGCGTGGGTTTGCAGAATAAAGCGTGTTCTTGTATTTACGTGAGCTATATGCTGTTATAGCTATGCCACCATGTACATGTGAGAATTTGAGTATTGTGTGTTTATGGTTTCAGATTGTCTCTATGATAAGGAAAAAGAAAATAAAAAAAAAAGACAGAGTAAGTAAAAGTGTGGTTTAATTGTTTGTGTACATCTTTCAGATGCCACCTGGGCCTCAGAACCATGTGACCGCTTTGGCACAAACAGTCACAGGACAGGACAGAAAACTGCCAATCAGATCGCGCACATACACAAACACTACGTTCCTAAATAAAAATAGGGGACTATAACCCAACAAATCATACCTTTGTGAGAGCTGAAAGCACAACGCTGCTATTCAGCAGTGAGTAATTAATAAAAATGTTGCCACCTCTCTCAAACAATACAAACGCCCCTCCATCTAACCCACTCTATCTGACGGAGAAAGACGGCAGCCGAGGAGAGGAAGAAGCAGAATAATGGATGGAAATAACTGTAATAGAGTAACACGATTAGACTTCGCGCACGGGCCTCTTTCAGGGCGGCGGGGATGTGTTACCCATAATGCCAACCGATTTGATGAGGGACGCCAGAGTGGGAGCTATTAATGAAATGTGGAAGAGTGGGAGAGAGCACAGATAGGCCATTAGAGAGAGACATAGAGAAGGGATGGGATTGTGAAGGGGAGAAATTTAGGGAGGGAGCGAGCAAATGAAGGAAGATAAAAAAGTCAGAGGATGTGCTGTTTATGTCTAGAAACAGCTTCTGTCAGTCAGTTTCAACACTGACCCAATTGAAGAACTATTCAAAGGAGGGGAAAAAACAGTTGAAGTAGTTATTATTATTATTATTATTATTATTATTATTATTATTATTATTATTATTATTAGTGATGCAATGAAAGGAAAATTCTGGGCTGAAACCAAAAATTCAGGATGCACTGAAAACCGAAACTGAATATATTATATATATATATATATATATATATAAAAATAAATATTAGACTTTTTAATTCATTTCATGAATTTAATGAATCTGAATTGAAAAACTACAAACCAATAAAATTTTACTGAAATGAACACACCAAAACAAAAACAATATTGAATATATTATTCTTCAGTTCTGTAACAATCAGATTTAACAGATTTTTTTTAAAAATCCAATTATCCAAATAATGTAAAGTCCTAGAACACTATTATGATATGCAAAACAGCAGCCAGGTAACGAACTAGGTCTCTATTCTGTTTATGTAAACGTATCTCCACATTAATTAAAGATTATTGTGCAAAACCGCAGCAATAGAACCAAATCCAACCTCGAACTGTAAACAACAGATGTAGCCTCGAGTCAAGAACAAAGATTTGCAGGGCTACACGAATTTGAATGTAATTACTATACACAGAGTAAACTGGACTGCTTTCTATGTAAGCAAAAGTAGCAGGTTTCTCTTCAAGAGTAAAAGTTGCTCAGCTTTCTGGCGGGAGAGACGCTTCCTCTTCTCATCACGAGCGCGAGATGCTGCACTGAACGGTCTCTCACTCTCTGTGCTGGTGCTCGGGGTGGATAAATACCTGCGTGCAGTCCGCACTAGCGGTGGAAAGCGTAGCTGTGCTTGGTGTGGCGCTGCTGTGGAACCTCGTCAAACGTCAGGAACTGAGGGAGTCTGCGCCTCATCACTTGTGCGCTCCCGTTTCTCAGGCACACTTTGCTCTGTGCTGCGAGTCGATCCTTCAGCAGGATGCGTTCATCACCTTTTCTGTGCACGTGGCTTTTTCTCTGCGTCAAAGTAATGTTTTTTAAATGGCAGATCTAGTAGTGGTGCAATGCAACGATAACCGTGGGCTAGATCGAGAGTGAAATCTGAGCGCCGAGCTCTGAGGGGCGGGGCGTGGCGGCGTATATTTTCAGCCGTTTTTCCGAAATTTTTTGGCAGCCGAAATTTTGGTGCATCCCTAATCATTATTATTATTATTATTATTATTATTATTAGCCCACTATTGTTCTAGTTAGATTTCTCTTATTATTATTATTATTATTCCGCTCTGGAAGTCTATGGCAGCCCATAGAACCGCTTATGGATAAGTTATGATATTTGGCACACAGATAGAGGACAGTCTGATCTGTTAATACAGCAAATGTGGAGTCTCTAACTCAATCCCTCTAGCGCCACCAACTGTCCAAAGTTGCACTCAGGTTTATGTTAATAACTTTTGAACCGTGAGTCCTAGAAACAAAATTCTTTTTTCCTCTGACTCCTTGGCTCGTGAAAAATTTCCGCCTTTTTGATTTTCTGAAAAACCTACTTTTTCTGCACTCGTCCTGGGCCGTTTGTCCAATTTGCATGAAAATTCTCATTACGATTAGCCACTTACGATAGTTATTCACAGAATTTTGATAAACCGTACAGTTTTCGAATGGCAATTCGACGGAAACACGGCGAAATGGACGTGAGGATATCTCCGCAACGCTTTGGGGGATTGTGATGAAACTTGGAATATCATTAGCATTAAGCCAGGAGGTTAGCTGCAGCGTTTCGGAACAGCACCACCTTGTGGTCATGAGATATGGAAAAAGAACTTTTTTTGCTTATAACTTCTAAACAGTTTGTCATAAAATCATCAAATTAGTCTCATTACATTCAGTGGGGCATATCGAGTCCAACGACATGAACAATTCCTATGTCGGCCATTTTGAATGTCGGCCATTTTGAATTTAGTCATAAAATGCTGTATGTTATAAACGACTTCGCATATCGTTACGGAACGCTGTACGTGTCTTTGGGACTATGCTCTGAAGGGACTCAAAGTTTCAGGACAGCACCACCTTGTGGTCAAAAATTATAATGCTATATCTAAAAATGCTAAAATAAAGAAAAAAAAAAAAGCTACTGACTCCTTTTGCCTACAGTCATGAGACTCGTCTTGATGGATTTCGTGGTTCAGACCGAGAACAATGATATCAATTATGTCATGGTTGAGCAAACTTCCTGTCCGCTTTTTTAAAAAAATGTTTTGAAAACCTACTTTTTCGAACTCCTCCTAGACCGTTTGTCCGATTTGCATGAAAATTGGCCCGCATCATCTAGATGCACTCATGACAAACAGGTATTCACAGAATTTTGCTAAACCACACCGTTTTCGAAAGGTACTTCAATGAATTTGGAAAACGTGCAAAACTGAATTTGAGGCAGTATCTCCACAACGATTTGAGGGATTGTGACGAAACTTGGTACCGGTCATCAACATTAGGGCCTGAGGTGACCTGCAGAGTTTTGGCACACTGCCCCCTACTGGTCAGGAGATAGCAAAAACATTTTTGCAGTTTTGGCTTGTAAGTCTTCCATCATCATGTCCAGATGCTACCTGAGCAGTTTCAGAACAGCACCACATACTGGACAAAATTTCTAAAAAAGTAGCTATCTGTAGTGATTTTTAAAATAAATGATTTTTCATGATTGAAAGTTTACTTTTTCTAACTCCTCATACACTGTTCATTGGAGTCTAATGACAAACATGTCACAAAGTTTTTTTTGCTGCTCATGATGCTCATAATTGGCTTGACCCCGGTATTGCTGCTTGCGGCTATATTTATTTATTTATTTATTATTATTATTATTAAGCACACAGGGTCATTAACTAAATTCTAGCTAGTTTTATTCAGATACAGAGCACCTGAGAAAAAATTGTACCTCCATAATCATACTAAATTATTTATTGTTGAAGAAACAAAGTAGTACACTTAAGTGCATGAGCCAAGCAAAAACTCCAAATCCCAAGGGCTCAGCAAGTCGCTCCACACCTAATGCTCTGTTTATTAATACAGTGGCATGGGGCCCAGCCCTGATTAATTACCAATGACTATTCCACCCAGAGACAACACTAAATGAGCTGGTCCCTAATTAAAAAGGATGCACGGTATTACTAATGAACACTCGTTAGTAACATTTCACATACGTAGCCAGCTGATACTGATGAGCTAGCCAAAAAGCCTGAACGGAGGAATGACTGATGGGTTCACGATTACCACTACTTCCACTGAACTTTCGTTTCGTTCGGTTCTCCCGGATCTCTTGTGAAGCATGCAGTGATGTGGTGAGACAGTTTCGTTGTTGTGTAATCTCTTTGCTTCTGGGGTTGCCGGGAGCATCGTGACCCAACAGAGCACTACTGTCAATCCAGCACCACCACTCCCACCAACTCAAACACACACACACACACACACACACTAAGCTTATCTCTGTCAGTTTGAAATAGTAATGCAACATTTTCATATGCAGTTCATAATGAAGAAATAAACAATGTTGCTTGCCATATGATAATTCAAACAGGTGTGGTTTGCAAAGATGCTGTTTAGAGAGAGAGAGAGAGAGAGAGAAATGACAGAAAAAATGATAATAAGAAAGTTAAGAGATGGATGGATGGATGGATGGATGGATGGATGGATGGACAGACAGGTTTGATGTGGATGGATAAATGAAGGGGTAAAATGGGTCTGATGCAAATGGATGGAGGAATGGATAGGTCTGATGTGGGTGAACGGATGGATAGTTCTGTTGTAGATGGACGGATGGATGGTTCTGCTGTGGGAAAAGGGATGGATGGATGGATGGATAAATCCAATGAGGGAAAAGGGATGGATGGATGGATGAATAAATAGTTCTGAGATGGATGGATGAAGAAAAAATTCTGATATTACTGGATGGATAGATGAATGGATGGATGGATATGTCTGATATGGATGGATAGAATGTGTCTGATGTGGACTGACAGACAGGCAGACGGACAGACAAACACAGAAGATGATGAAAAGAGGGTGAAAAGAAGACAAGGGTTCTAGACACCAGACAGCATGTTTTGGAACGGATGGATGATGAACTCTGTGTATTCTGGCTCGCAGCGCAGTGCTGAAGCCATGGAGGATCACCAGTGATGGCACGTCAGCTGGCGCTCGAGAGGAAAAAAATAAAACACAGCAACACACCAGCTGCGCAAGCCAACCTGCTCTCACATGCGCTCTCCAATCTAAAATCTCCACTGATTACACCAAACACAAACACTTTAGAAATGACAGAGATGTGTCTTATTTCTCAGTACACTGTATCCTGATGGGGAAATGATCACGCCAGTATCATGATTATAAACGCATCCTTAAAGCAGCAACATTAACAGCAGTATGCGCTGTACATGTACATAGAGCAAAAAAACCTTCAGCTTTATTTGTGGTTTTATAAAAGACCCAAGGAATAAATGTATGATCAATATGCTCTTCGGAGCAGGAAGAGCCTTTGATTACTGAAGTGGTATCACACTGCATACAGAATAGGAGTACAACACAAGGGAGTTGAAAACAGGAGAAATTAGAGAAACTGGAGAAAGAGATCGCAAGTTTGAATCCCGACGACGCCAAAGTCATCATCAGCGCCTCGGAGTCACAAAAGCGAAATCGGCAGCGTTTTCTGAGTGTGAGGGATAGTATTACTCGCTCTCCTCTGTCGATCACATCGCCCTTAACGTATTCTGGGTTTCTGTGAGATCGTGTATGGGAACAGTCGGTGCTTTCCTCCGAGCGTGTTCAGATTCCCCGAGATGTAAAATGAGCAGCTGTTCGAAAAAAACGCGGTGAACGATTTGATGCGTCTTTGAGAAAACGTGTTAGACTTCACCCTCCCTGGTTGGTGGCTGTCGTGCGATAGCGGAGAGCTAAGTAGCGAGTGGGGACTGGCAAATGACCAAACTTGGAGAAAATGGAGGAAAAAGTGGTTTAAGTATAGATGAATTAAACTCATACTTACAGAAGATTCACATATCTGCAATATTCCATTCCTCATCGCAGTATCAAGACCGCACTGAACAAATTATTCACTGGGCTGTATCTTTTTGATATTTTGATTTTAGGGTCTGCATTTGATATCATAGACCATCAAATCTTGGGCTTGATGAAATGGTGCTCTACACGTTCAGATCTTGTCTGAGTGACTGCTATCAGATTGGAATTGTAACTGTTCTCTCTCTCTCTCTCTCTCTATGTATACATACACACACACACACACACACAAACACACACACACACACACACACACATATATATATATATATATATATATAAAAATACAGGGCTTTTCAACTGTAACATGTTATGGTCAGAACATTTCTCCTGGCCAGGGTCGCAGTAGCTCTGGAGCCTATCCTGGGAACATTCGGCATGAGGCTAAAATGCTCTGGATGAGATGCTAGTTCATCAGGGGGCTGGTGTTGTAGTCGTGAATCTTAAATGACGTTTAAATATCATATCATTTTAATGTTCATTCATTCGAGAGTTTTAGATTTTGCATGCATACTGTTCGTTCCTATCGGCTTTCACCTTAATGATCTTCCTCTATACGTTTTATATATCTTATAGTTCCGTGTTTCGTTTTTGTAATTTCAGCTCTACCAGCAGATTGAATAGTTGCAGAATGATGTTTTTCTGACCTTTAGAGAGGAACGAATGAATAAATAAAGACACTGTGGTTTTTTTGTCTCGCATCCTTGGAATGGTAAAACATGTTCGAGGTGTCTTTCCTGACAAACTCCTTTACATGAGCAAACATGCCGGTTGCTTCTGGAAAACCAACATGTGTTAAACACTAGTAGACATGCCTCTGGTTTTTCTAAATTAATTAGTCCCTGAACGCTGTAGGTTGCTTTATGAAACGTGAAATGTGTGCCATTGCGGATTTTTGCACGAAACATGAATTAAACATGTCTTAAAGCCAAAAATAATTCCATTCATCACATGCTGGTTTTCTTTCAGTTACCATTTATAATGATCCAATAAATTCAACTAGGATACTGAAATCCCCCCCCCCCCGTGGTTGATTATGTTTGCACAGAGTAGGCACTACACAATGTTAAGGTTTTCAATTATCAATCTTAATTATGTATTATTTTAATTCATCTAGGGTATGAGATAATTTCCTTAAGATAAAATCAAACGATCAGTATCAATAATAAAATATGTATGTAGTTGAAAGATAGCAGTTATATTTGAATTCTTGAACGTTGTAGGTTATTTTGGGCCAAACTGCCAAGCCTGCAACCCGCTTTATATATACCCTGCTTTAGATATAATGAATTTAGAACAGTTTGTGACTGACACTACAGCTGACAAAAAAAACCTGAAAAAAAGAAAAACACTTGTTTTCACACAACACATGACTTACACTGCATTTGTAAAACAGGCTACTGCTGAGTAGATATCTTCATAAAGTTTGTGGGGTTTTTTTTTTTGTATTCTGTTGTGTCTCATTGTGTTTGTTTGTGTGTGTGTGTACCTCGACTGGCTCTGTCCACGTGTTGCAAGTCATCAACAAATTTTAGAACGTCAGGGAATTTCTCCTCACACACCTCAGCTAGGAAGTGAAGCAGCGTGGACAGCTGATCAGCCGACTTGGTGTCTTTCAACTGATGGAAAGGGGGAAAAAAAAAAGTAAATACTCCCATCCTAAAACACAGATCAGTAGCATCATGTCACAAGAGAATTTGCAGCTTAAGTTGAAAGGTTATGTTAACAGTTACATGGGGAAAGTTACACATATTCAGAGTCGGGTTACACGGGTGCTTAGGATGATTTCCGCATTACTAAATTCACACCTCCAAGCTTGCCAGAGTTTTTCTCGAGTAGAAGTGTCAGAGACTGGGCTTTTCAGTAGTGTGCACACGACTGCCTTTAAACTGCCTTCAAGATCAGAATCATCTGTAACTGAGACTCAGCGTTTAAGGCCGTAGTTCTACCTGAGGTCTGAATACCGGTTTCAGTATTAACTCCAAACTACATATAAGTAACTTAACTTTTTAACATGACTCTTAGGAAATTCACATTTCTTGATATTAAGACACGATCGGATGTGCACATTTAAATAGATGGTATACATGCACAGAGGGACAAACGCACTCAAATCATTAATTGCTCGCAGGAAATATTTACATCTCAACAATGAACCCGGATTGGCAGGAAGATGGAACAAGGGAGAGAATAAGAAAGCAAGACACTGAAATAGAGAGAGAGAGCGAGAGAGAGAGCGAGAGAGAGAAGGGGGGGGGGGATCATGGATAAAGTCATCGCTGACAGCCTCCTTTTGTCTTTGACAAGTTAATTTGATGGCGCGCTCTGAAATTGCAGCCAGATTGAAAACACGAGATGTTTTCAATGTTAATCATGATTACTATTCAATGGATATAGAACTTTGTAGAGGCCGAAATGAGGGAGAAATACAGAACAAAGAGCATATTATTGGAGTGATAGCACAAACGTTACAAAGCTCGGTGCTCAATGTGCTTTTCTGAAACTGGTGGGGTTCTTTACAGTATATCGGGGGGAGAAAAGTTTCAATAAAACCCACAATTCTTCCTCTAAAAGTGCACAAATAGAAAACCGAGAGGAAGAAAGAAAGAAAATACTCCGAAGCAAATCCTTACTAATCTTCATTTATTGGATAATAAAAGCGTTTTGCTCTCTCCCTTTCTCTCTTTTCACTTGTAGTGCAGTATTTTAGTGATCGCTATAGTCGCTGACCTTGTGGGCATTCAGCGAACAGCAAGCTTTCTGAGTTAGACGGCAAATTTGAACACCTAAAAGAAAGCTAAATGTTTCCTTGTGGGAAAAAGTCACCTCAGCTACACTTTTGATGACTAAACATACACCAAGCACAACACAGAGGAAATCATGTCCCACGTAAACTTGCCTGAACAAACAAACGAGCAGAGAAACACAAGCAGAGGAAGAGAACATCAGGACGAGTCCTCAGGCAAGCAACTTGAAAGGCGGGGAATGGCACGCTTTCTTTGTTACTCTGTGCCTGTCGGGAATGACACATCTGTCACTCTGCCTCTCTTTCTGCACTCGTTTGTCAGGGAAGACAAATCTCTCCATCACTTAGAAACTTAGGAGAGAGCTGCATTTGAGCATCCTCCAATCGCTTGGCTCAACACGAAGGAAAAGTGGCAAGAGATACAGGTGGAATTTATTTAAAAAAATAATAAATAATAATAATAAAAAAAATAAAAATAAAAAAAAAAAGTCAGAAGTGTGCAGATTGTGTCTCGGGCTCACTGGCCACTCAGAGCTCTCTCTCATCACATCCTAACATTATCAGCTACTAGGAAGCAGATGTTCCTGTAGCAGTCCATCGGCTTCTGCTTCTAATAAAGTCCAGGCTATGAATGTGTTTGTCGGTGTGGGACTCCTTTGTCAGGTGCTATAAGAGATTTGATGAGCTGAGAGGCATTTCATTCAGCCCGAGAGAAGGCTGGCCTGGTTACTCAGCTGTAATGTGGTAATGGCCATTTAGAGAAGAGGCAAGAGAAGGGAATAAAGAGAGAGAAAAGTAGAAAGAGTGAGGCAGGAAAAGAAGGAGAGGAACTGCAGAATGAGCGGTGGGTTGCCATGGCTGCGCAAAATAGGCCGGACTCGTAATTAAATTCATCTTATTTCATTTCTGTTTTCCCAACATGTATCTCGCCCCCCCCAAAAAAAACGGGATCGCAGACGAGCTATTCTACTTAACGAGTTTTAAAATCATCGTGCTCTGTACCTTCCACTCACACACGGAGAAAACATGCCTCAAAGCCCGAGAGTGTTTATAAATAAATAAATAGAATAAATAGAATAAAAAAAGGAAAGAGAGAGGTGGCTCATTGGAAAGGGCAAGGTAGCCTCCTACTCCAAAACATGTGCCAAATAAATAAATAAATTTTAAAAAATAGAAGGGTTTGTTTAAAACAGGTTTTTACTTAATTCACATTATTTATTAAATTCATTCATTTATTTAATTATTTGTTCGTTTGTTTGTTTTAGCTTAACTAAAGAATTTGATGGATTTGTAAAGGGACAAAGGGGTAAGAAAGGAAAAAAGATAAAAAAAAGATCGTTTAGAGAAGAGAACGTGTGAAGTAAAATTAAATAGTTTGTTCTTTCTTCTTCTTTTTTTTTTTTTTTAAAAACATTCCTTTGAAAATTTCTGCCATTTGGGGCTACATACTTGGGTCTTGGGTGCAGGGAGAAGATTAATATAGTAGATTATAATGACGTAAGTAAATGAATGAGTAATGGTGTGAGTTGAATGCAAATAAACGCCACCACAAAGTCGCAATTACGGGTGGAGAAACTCAGGATTTTCTTTAAGCTCTGACTGTCAGAAAGAAAACACGGCGGAATCAACGGATGCAACGTCTGCAGCTGAAGTTAAATTTGCCGAAATTGAATGTTTACTCGTTTCAGAAGCTGATTTCAGTGATGGCGTGCTTGGCATATGCAGCACGTTATCGTCAGGCTTTTTTTTTTTTTTTTTTAATTTACAATAAAACAAGTTAATTTCCTCCACAAAATATGACAGCATTGCACAATTACAATATAATATGCAATGATAAAGTTCACAGCGGCTTCGTAAATTGATTAAAAAACATTTAAAAAAAAAAAAAAAAAAGCAAAACACACCTGATGAGCATTCTTTGTTCTTCATTTTCTCGAAGTACAGTTAAAAAACCTTGCTGAATTTTCTTTATACTTAATTAAGAGAAGGTACACCGCCATCTTGCTCCGACCAAAGTGACCTGAACGCACCTGACGTCGTAATTGCGACTTCCTAACTCGTAAACACGAACTTCCCAGGAAGACTTGAACAAGTACATATGTACACATTTAAGTAAGTTGGTGATTAAGAGGGATAGTAAGTAACTGAGTAAATTACTACATGAGTAAGTTGCTAATGAGTGAGTGAGTATATAAGTAATTGCAGTAAGTGAGTACTTAAGCTCGTAAGTAAGTACTGTACATCAGTGAGTACATCATTAGGTAAGTAAGTTAGTACAGATGCGGTGTGTGCATACACACCTTACAGAGGGAGCTGAGGTCAAAGCCGTAGGACTGGGCATTGCGAGAGCCTGTGTTCATGTAGTTGCCCATGAGCAGCACAAGTTCCAGCAGCTTGCTGAAGGCTTTGCTCTTCCTCACGTCCTCACACGCCGCGCTCACCGCCAGCATGTCCGGCCTCAGGTGACTCACTTGCTCCTCAAACTGCAGCTTAAACAGGATGGAGTTCAGCCTCGGCCGCAGGTGCTTTACAACACTCATCTGCGGACAGAGAAAGGGATGCATGAAAACAAATATACAGCTGATTTAGATTATTACCATGGCACTGGCATTCCTCGGTCCTCTCGAGCAGTGATGGGATTTCACCCAACGCTTAAAGAGAGAGAAGAAGATCAAAACAGGACTCTGTGGATGAGGTAAGATTTCTGGACATTCAGTACTATGAAAAACTCTTGGCACAATAATTTGATGTGTATTTTATGACTTCTGCATTATTGAGATTCTCCAAGACGTTCAGTAAAACTTACCTGCCAATTTCCTTATAAGACTGCACAAAGTGTACCTGAGACTACGGACGCATTTAAAAAAAAAAAAAAAAAAAAAATCACATATGGACTTTGTTTAGTTTATCACCGTTTACTGCTCTTCATACTAGTTTCCCCCCCCCCATGTAGAAACATATCGTGTCATTATTTTTGAAGGCAGCTTTGCTTTGCAGCATTTCTGTTCATGCGCCTAAGCATGAGACGATTCCAGACGTATCGTTTAAAACTCGGTCAATACTTGGTTTTGATAAAAAGACACGAGACATAATAGACAACATTTGTCTTTATACTGAAGGGGGAAAAAAAAAAAGGGGGAAAACCTCTTTTCCCACAGGATATAATACAGGATATGTCGATTCAGACGGGATACGAGTTTCTGGGACTAAAATCCTGATGAAAAAAAAAAAAATTAAATCCCTACGTCTTAATGGAAAAACTGTCACATCTGAATAGACATTAGGAGTTATCGGTACACCATATAATCAATTCCCTTACACACAGAGTGACGGTTCATAATTCCCTGAGTATCCTCAGATTAAAGCTATGCACACTGCAGCGCGATGTTTCACACTGCACCTCACAAAGACGTCCAAACTGAAAACCTTTACTCAGCTCCGGCGCTGAGAGACTCCTCATTACGGCTTTCTGTTTGCTCCCCTCCGACTCGTTCTGAAATTACTTTCAGAGTTTCGCAATTTGCCTACTGCTTTCGGCCTGGCATTTTAAAAGCTATTTATGTGACGAAGGCCAGGGTTTTTGTGTTGCTAGGCAATCGTAATGGATGTTGGCAATGATGTGATCTAGGCTCCTTCTGCTGAAGTTAATTGGTGCGTGAGCGGCCGTGGGGGAGCGACCGGAGGGACGGACGGCATCGCACAACAGGCAGCGTCGAATTACGGGCGTTACACAATTATGTTAAATTGGGAAATATTGCATTCTAAAAGCGGAGGCTCCGGGGCACCGGCAACGATGTTAGAACGCCCTGTGGACACGGGCAGGGCGGGGAGAAAATGTTCTCTGAGGCCATAATTATATATATCTGTGTGAGTGTTGTGTGAGAACTGCTGACAGACATTCAAAGAGCAGATGATATATTAAGGCTTTATTGGGGACCCGATAGCTTATTTGATTTCAAATTGTGTGCAAACACGTTTGTGTGTGTGTGTGTGTGTGTGTGTGTGTGTATAAGAGTAGTGTGCGATCAAGGTGTAATTGATCACAAAGAAAACAGACTGGCAACAGTGCATAGATAAGTAACTCAATAAAGAAGAACCATTAATATGTCTAGAGCCATTATCCACACGTAGAAATTATTGTCTTTACTGAATATCAAACATTCAAGCCAGCACTGAACAGAAACAGATATTGAGAGAGACAACAAGTAAACAAATCACGTAAATCAAATATACTGTAATAAAATCACATCTACGAAGACACAAACTGCAATATTCTCGTTATTAAAATGCCATGCTTTTCTAGGCAGATGGGTGGATGGGATGAGACGAGGGGAGGGTCTGGGATGCCAATTTCCACCGGACTCTTAGTCTTTACACATGACGTGAAATGAGAACAACGATCATTCGAAGCTAGTGTTATTAAGGAGCAAACGTCACATGTATGCACACCCGCAAATAATCAAGACGCCCTTAGTACAAAGGACTGTTTTATCACGGCGAAGTGAAGGCTGCGAAGGGTACAAAGAGGAGAAAGATGAAGTGACAGGAAATGGGTCAGTGAAAAATGTCTAATTTGTGTGGGTAAACACACAGAGCATCCTGTGTTCACGTCATACGCAATCTAATCTGCGATGAAACAGACTGCAATTCAAAGCTCTTATAAGCATAAATATTTGAGCAGGATTAACCCAAAAAAAGGAGCAGTGCTCCTGCAAAGGCTGACATAGAATTTTTTCATCAGGGGGTGCCTCTTTGAAGATGAAAAAAAAATTCAAAAAAAAAAAAAAAAAAAAAAAAGCTGGTTTAGATTTTCACAAAGTTCTGATCAAAATTGCTGGAGGAGTTAATGTCCTTCTGAATAACACTGTACTGGTGTAAAGGAATATTTTTCAGAAGGGTGTTTCAGCCATGTATCATTAAACTGCATAACTAGTATTTAGTAACTTAATGCAGACAGCTGCACTGTGTTAACCGTGTAAAATAGTAAAGCGATGTACAATACAAACATATTCCTTCTTCCCTTGAATTAGTCCTTCTATTTTCGGCTTTTCCTGGTGGAGGCGGCAGAGGCAACAGGCAGAGAAGGTCAGCCAAGATATTTCTATCCCCAGGCACAGGTTCCAGCGCCTCCTGGGGGATTCTGAGACGTTCTCAAGCCAACTGTGAGATATAATCTCTCCAGAGGGTCCTGGGGCTGCCCCGGATCTCTGTCCAGGGGGTGTGCCTAATAAAGCTCAAAATCGTTTCTTTCTACTCAGCCCAAAAGATGCACACACTGCGAGTGCCACATGCTACACAGATAAACATACGGGATCCCCACAGTCCCTGTGTTTCATGTGATGTCACACTGTATAATCACTGAGGATACATGGATGTTACTGCTTCATTAAGAACATTCATTCTCATTGTACTATAATATATAGGCGTCTGTGCTCGTAAATGTTTTGAGGCAGTCCAGAGCAGAGAGAGGGGTTGTGTAGGATGATTAGAGAAACACAAACGTGGTCAAGTTTGTCTAAGTCTGAGTTTTATTGTGTTCTGAAGTAGCGAGTAATTTTAGCCCTCTTCTAGCTCTAGTTACGCTCACGTTGTACAGAGGGGTCATCGTGACTGCAAGAGAAAACTCGTGTGACTGAAACACCGAAAAAGTATAAAATCAACTTGAGATGCGCGTCAACTGGCTTTTATTTATTTTTTCCCAATTCTTACTTTGTGATTCACTTGTGAGCACACACCTCATGAAAGCAAACCTATGTACTGGTTGCCAGTGCAGCACGAGTGTTTGCTCCCATTTTCCTGCTCTCACCCTAAATATGCCATCGCCGTTCCCCTAACTGCGGCCATCGCCGTTCCCCAACTGCAGCCATCTGCGGGACCCTAACTTCGCCCATCTGCGGGACCCTAACTTCGCCCATCTGCGGTAACCTAACTTCGCCCATCTGCGTTCCCTAACTTCGGCCATCTGCGGTACCCTAAATTCGGCCATCTGCGTTCCCTAACTCTGGCCATCTGCGGTACCCTAACTTCGGCCATCTGCAGTACCCTAACTTCGACAATCTGCGGTACCCTAACTCTGGCCATCTGCGGTAACCTAACTTCGCCCATCTGCGGTACCCTAACTTCGGCCATCTGCGGTACCCTAACTTCGGCCATCTGCGGTACCCTAACTTCGACAATCTGCGTTCCCTAACTCTGGCCATCTGCGGTACCCTAACTTCGGCCATCTGCGGTACCCTAACTCCGGCCATCTGCGGTACCCTAACTTCGACAATCTGCGTTCCCTAACTTCGGCCATCTGCGGTACCCTAACTTCGGCCATTGCCGTTCCCTAACTTCGGCCATCTGCGGGACCCTAACTTCGCCCATCTGCGGGACCCTAACTTCACCCATCTGCGGGACCCTAACTTCACCCATCTGCGGGACCCTAACTTCACCCATCTGCGGGACCCTAACTTCGGCCATCTGCGTTCCCTTATTTCGGCCATCTGCGGTTCCCTAACTTCGGCCATCGCCGTTCCCTAACTCCGGCCATCGCCGTTCCCTAACTTCGGCCATCGCCGTTCCCTAACTTCGGCCATCGCGGTTCTCTTACTTCAGCCATGACAGTAAGTATGTTAACACTGTTCAAATCAAGACTGGTGGCATCGCTATGTATATAGAGGACAAAGTCAGTCATTTACAAGCAGTCCACAAACATGAGGCTCATTACCATTAATTAAGTCACTCTGTCCTTCTGTGCAAATGCAGCAGCTTTGTTTATGTTCTGGTACATTAGAAAATCTTTTTGATGTGACTGCAAACCAACTGAAAAAAACCCCACAAGTACTGTACAATTGCTAGTCTGAACAGATAGCCAGTGACTAATAAACAGATGGTCAGCTATTCATTAAGACCTGTAAATGCAGCGCACTGTAGAGCTTCACTTGATAATAAACAGCACTAAAGAACATTAAAATGGAAGGAGAAATCAGTTCATTTATTAAATGTTGAGTTAGGATACTAATTACTGAAATTTATATTGGTTTACTATTTTAAGTAAATATTTTGAGAGTTTCTGGTTATTTGGTTTGGATAAAACGTGATAATAAATCCTTGTTTAACTAAAAAGACTGACTTGTAATTAAGCAACTTGAAATTAGCATATATGATCAGTTACTGAAATGTTTAGCTTCTTAAAGTAGGCAGTATGAGTCTTTAGGGTTTTATCGATTTGGTCAAAGCGGAAACATGACAAGCTCTAAATGAAATGAACATTAAAGTACACTAATACACCACAGGCTAAACTTGCACTTACCAGTGTTTTCTGTATTGAATATTTAGGTTGTGTGTGTGTGTGTGTGTGTGTGTGTGTGTGTGTGTGTGTGTGTGTGTGTGTGAAATTGACAGCACTAAACTGCACTAACCCCACTAGCAAGATGCTTTTTATAAAAGCTATATGATTTTTATTTTATTTTTTTTTCTTCCCCAAAACAGAAAGGCTTTAATCACTTCTTTGTGATTATTGAAATTAAGGTTAGGTTTAGGATTTGGTGTAGAAAATCAATTTTAAATATAGGTAGTTTATGCATTTCGTGTAGGAGCTCTGCAAAAAAACATCATGGAGTTATCATTCAAAAAAAGTGCCAAAAGACAGTCTTTTTCTCCCCAATGCAACGATAGACGAGCCAACCAACCTCTGAATCTGGAATGATTTGTGCAGGTGTTAAACACTTCTTCGAAGAATATGTTAAGTTCATTAATGTGTGTGTTTTCAACTTGGCTAAAAAATGTATATATTTAACATCAGTTTATAATTCCTTAGATTTATATAGAGCTTTTCTAGACACTTGAAGCACTTTACATGATATGGGGGGAATCTCCTCAATCACCACTAGTGTGAAGCATCCAGCTGGATGATGCGATGGTAGCCATAGTGCACCAGGACCACACCACACACAAGCTATTAGTGGAGAGGAGAGAGTGATGTAGCCAATTCAGAGATGGGGATTATTAGGGGGCCATGATAGAGAAGGGTCAATGGGGGTATTTCGGCAGGACACCGGGATTATACCCCTACTCTTTACTATAAGTGTCCTGGGATTTTAATAGCAACAGAGAGTCAGGACCTGCAGTTTAATGTCTCATCCGAAAGACGGTGCTGTTTTTACAGTATAGTGTCCCCATCACTATACTGGGGCATTAGACCCAACACAGACCACAGGGTAAGCGCCCCCTGCTGGCCTCACTAATACCACTTCCAGCAGCAAACTTAGTTTTCCCCGGAGGTCTCCCATCCAGGTACTGACCAGGCTCAACCCTGCTTAGCTTCAGTGAGAAACCAGGCGAGAGCTGCAGGGAGATATGTCTCTGGCTATATTATTATTATTATTATTATTATTATTATTATTA